>CM077464.1:24058918-24120089 GCA_039654755.1 Calcarius lapponicus
CTGACAAGCAAGAGTAATCTTGTCTTGTTGTCTAGATATATTTAACATACATATTTATTTCCATAAGTTATTTACTGAGTAGCATTTGTAGAATAGTTATTAATGTTTTATATTTTGTAGTATTTCCAATCTTAATGCTTTCATTATAGCATTCCACTGTGGTTTCTTTGCTACCTTCTAGACTTCCACAGTTGCCTGGAAAGCTGGCAGCCCTCTAAAGACGTGCCAAGCTGAGCACTGGAGGTGTGTTTTGCTACACACCCACAATACAGAGATTGCCTTAGCTGGATTACATGCCTCTGACTGCACTAGAGAAACGCAGCTTCTGGGAATAAGCTGCAGTAAGCAAATGTGGATTCATGAAATACTGAAACACTCACCAAGATAATACTGAATTTCAACCATTGACTGAATTACTTTTAGCTATCTGCAACACTACAGAAATTAATTTTACACTCCTAATTTTCACTTGCTTTGGTGTGTACAAGGGTAAATTCATTAAAGGATAATCTCAACTCCCCATGTTGTATTTAAGAATGGCTTGAGAAAGTGGACTTTGAAATTGTATTTAAAAACAATTATGTTCACAATTTGAAAGTGGACTTTTGAATTGCATTTAAAAACAATTATGTTCACAATTGATGCTACTGGAATACCTGCTGAGTCAGAAAGCCTTGCAGTACTTTTTGTGAAATTGTTCAAACATTTATTTGCTTCATACAGATGTTTTCTATGAGACAAAATACCTCAGACACATCCATCTTTGTAAGAAACACAGAAGCTAGTTATGGGATATATTAGTCAGAAAGGTCTGTTATGACACATCTCTCAGTCATCAGTGTTCTCCTTCTGTAGAATTTGATTTTCACTATATTTAAGTATATTGCCAATACTGTGAACCTGTTTATCAAGATTCACCTGACACACTTTCTCTTGATTTTAATGCCTGTAGAAGAAAAAGACAAATCTATATGAACATAAGCTCCTTTTCGCCAGGTAAAAATAAGCTCAATATAAAATTACTTGAGGGGGCATTAAGTCTGCTTGAAGCTAGTGCCAATTGGTTGCCCAATCATTTCCCTTTGACAAGAAGGATAAAAAAATTTAAAAAATGAACAGTGAATAATGACAGGGAACTTTTTTTAATTACTCCCCAGTAACAGAAGAGTCAGACCTTTCATTATATAAACGTGTTGTGTTTTGATAGTCATAGGTTCCCTCTCATTTTGGCATTTCAGCTTTTTTTTTTAGCCAAGTTGCATCTTGTCATGCACAGGGGCATTTGACACATGGTCCAGAATACTTTAGGCAGCAGGAGGGAAATAAAGAACTTTTAGAGATATTATAGATGTTACAGAGAAAGGTAAGATTAGATTGCAGGTATATTCTCTTGATTTCTGATAATAAGGGAGCTTAACTCATAAGCAGACCGACCTAATATTTTAAACATAAACCTCCGAGGAACTGATATTCATGTTTCAATGAGTAGTACTCTGGCATCATGCCATGAGTGAGTTTGAAAACAGTTTCCTTGCTGCTGAGAGCCACTGTAACATTCACTATGGCATTTGCTGACTAGCATATAGAATAGAAGCCTAGACTTAGATGGAAATTTAATAATACAGTATTTCAACTTCAAAAGGGCTGATCGTCACTTACAGTAGTATCTTGACACTTCCTTGCCTACTCTTTTGTTTCATTTTTAGTAATGTGAAGCCATCTTCCCATTCACTCATTTGAAAGAATAAAAACAAAATCCTACTAGCATGAAATGGTAGAATGAAGACTTCAGGGTCTCCTTGCACTATTTTTACTACTGTGAAGGTGCATTACTTCAGTGGAAGCAATCCTTGTCTCATGCTAGTTTTCCTCCTTTGAATTAGAAAGACTAGAAAAAACAGGCAGTGCATTTCAACTACATATAATAAAAACCAAAGTGGATATATGTCTTTTTCATCTCTATTTTTCATCAGTATTATTGAGGCATATGGTACTGTTTGTGTCTGATGGTGAACATTCTTGTTTCTTCTGAATGAATGTGAAGGATCCCAGGTGACCTTCTGTTGCAGTAAAATTTTCTTGTTATCCCTACACAAATTCTCCTTCCCCAGTAAACTCCACAGGTATCCATAGGCAGTTGCATCTACACACAGTGTAGATGTAAATATTCATAGATATTGTATATGTGATGTACCTACATATACAGTTTCCCATTATGAGGACAGATACTGTGTATACAAATAGTGTTATCTTCACTGATGTGTGTACAATATCTTGGTACTATTAGCTAGTATGGACAGAACATAGTCTGTAAGTTGTGTAATGAAGGGATGGTATTACATGGTGAATACGAAATTTGTTGGACTTACAGCACAGTCAGTTGCAGCAGGACAGCTTGGATCCATCTCCTGTTTCTTGGAGGCAGCAACAGCAGTGGGAGTAAATCTTCTGACAAGTCTCAGTAGACAAAGATTTTGTTCCCATTCCTTCTGCCTCATCTCTGCTCATTTTCCTCCACACTATTCAGAGAAATTACTAGTTTTTCACCTTGTCACTTTATTATTCCTGCCCTGAACCTTAACTGGTTTTTCATCTTCTCTATGTGTAAGCATTTGTGGGCACATGTGCAACTGCCAGAATTGTTCCTTTACATTTATTACATTATTGAACCTTTGAGATAAAATGCCTGTTAAAATAAAGAGGCCTCATCTAAGTGCAGTCTTTTAGAGCCCAGCATGGGTTTTACAGCTCTCAGAAGCATGCAGTCTGGCCCTCTTTTTCTTCTTTCATGGAGTAATATTGCCTAGCAATTGGTGGTTTTGTTTACTGGAGTTCACATCTCACAAAGCAGTTCAAAACAGAATGCAAAGGAAACGAATGTGAGCAGAGAAGCGAATTTGAAGAAGTTAAATAGTTAATTTTTAGTAGGCACAAATCACATTTCCATCAAGTGCAGGCAGTCAGCTGTTATTGTAGGTCACTAAGATACAATGAATTATTTTCTGCAGTTCGTGGAAAACATTAGGCAGCTGTAATAAAGTCAATGGTATTTCCTTCCTTACTGAAACATTACTTCAGCAAATCCCCCTGTTTTGTTAAAACACTATTTCATGCTTGATAAAGTTTCATTGATTTCTTCTTTTATATTTTTTTTAAATTTCTCTTATTGATTGCTTCAGATTGAGAAAACACAGAGGGAAAACTATCAGAAGTGACTTTTCATGTTCTGGTGGATGACAATTGAGCTAAACTAAAAAGATTGTAAACGGAAGGGGGAAGGGAGCACTTTGGTGGCCTTTATATAACATAGATATTCAGTCCAGGAAACATACCACAACATAAATGTCTTTTTAAGACATTAAAGCTTAGCTTAAGCAACAGCTAGAGTATTTATACCATAGTTCACCTTTTTCTTCCTCATATATTTATCCATGGCTTATCTGTTGCGACATAGAGAGTTATATTTTCAAATTTTATCTTGCTTTATGAACATCTACTTAAATCCTGCATGAAGTATCTTTAATAAATCCCTTTCAACCAGATAGTAATAGATCTTTTATTCTTATTTTCTTTTAAGATCTGATGAACATGAACAATTGAAGGGTTCCTTGGAATTCTGAATTAATAGAATAAGTGATGGTAAGTTTTCTTTTGGGACACTAATCAGTGGCGAACATCTCACAACATGTGAAATGAAGAATAGGCCTTGACCGTCCATATGCAAAAACTGTTCATCCAGCTGGTTGTGCATTATCAGGAAACACTTTTACTTTCTACAGGGAAACAGCAGCCTCAGTGTTTTAAAAATATGCACTGTCCTATGCATTGGCTCACAAACAGTAGCAGCTGGACCTCAAGTTAGGTACCCACACTTTAGTAAGGAAACTAACACTACAGCAGAGGAATGGGAAAAATGTAGGAATTAGTAAGGGTTAGAGCAGCATGTGTGGATGGGAGGTTACAGCATTTTCATTAGCTGGACAGGGACACAGCTTGGACACAGCAAGGACTTTCATAAAATGTTGTATTCACAATTTCATACCTACTTTTCTTCACACCACTGTATTAATAAGATGGAGTTTAATTCCCGTCCTCTCTTTCAAACTATTTTATCTACCTCAAATATATGTCCAACTAAATATGAATTTAAATACCAGATCACATAGCAAGTCCTCCTGGAAATTCAGGAACAGTATACTTGATCCTGGAGAACTGGTGATGTTTTATAAAAGTTTTTAAAACTTACATTTCTGAAGTGGATGGATGCTGGCCCTCTCTTAAGAGGAATTGGCTAATTTAGAACATACAAAAAATGGTGAATCATGCTGTGAATTCTGGACTAGGCATGCATCAGGAGCTGAAGTGAATTAAGGGTATATCAGTGTATGTATCATATTCAGACATGTTTTCTTCTGGTCTTTGTACTCACTGCTGAAATATTCATTCCCTGCTACCAGAGTTCTGTTCATGTTTATCGGAAGTGATAGGGGTAAGTGGCTCACTCTATGTTAGTGCTACTTTCTGTGTGCAGTCCCTAATTTGTTGCATATTTTACAGGGCCTTGAAAGTATATGTGATGAAGTTAGCATAACCAAACATACTTCTGCAAATCTTTTCTGCTCTTTTTTTCTATACACCATTCAATTTCTTACTACCTCATTGATGATTATATATATGAATACAGCTTGCTGCACTTTCTTAAAAAGAGCTGATCATTGGGAAGTTCATCTGCCAGTAAGGCAACCAACTCAATTGAACTGAACAATTTTAAGGTTGGAGAGCTAATAGGAGCAGACTTGAGCCTAGTATGGGGGTCTGCATGGACATACACATACTCTGCTGTACCCTAAAGCAAGCTGAAGAGGTACAGCTGCAACTCCCAAAGTACAATTGACAAAGCTGTACCTTAGTAATACATTAATGCATTAACAACACAAAAGACTGCTTATCTTTACCAAACATTTCCAGAATATAGGCAAGGGGTTACTAGTCAAGTATTTAGTTAAGTCAAGCCAACATGGGAATTATCTGACCTTTATTACCACTTGCCTTCCACTTACGTTCTAGAAATTATTTTTCTTATTCTTTGTGGTCCCTACCCCAGAATAAAACACTGCTTGTGCCATAGCTTTAGCACCAAGCAAACCCACAAAAAGCTGAGAAATTTACCTCTATAGAAAAAAATGCTATTAAGTAATATATAGTAAACTTTAAATAACAGATTTGCAGCTTGTCTGAACAAACTTTATTTGCTTATAAGCGTTCCTCCATTCTTATACTGAGAGCATTTGATGTCAGAGCCTTATCTTTCCCGCAGTTAAACTGAGAACAATTGTCTTGTCAAGGTTGAGATCTCTAGAGGTCATTGGAACATACAGTCTAGTCAGGATATCAGTGACATAAGAAGGCCAAAGGCCATTGCTTTTCACTCCTTCACCACTGTCCTCTCTCTCTCATCTTCAGCTAAACCAAGTATTCAAAGAAGATAGCAGATTGTTCTTCAGGCAGATTTCTCAATTTCCCCTAGTAGTTTCCTCCCTGTTTAGCTACCATCAATGCATATTTTTGTTATTCTTCTTCATTCTAAGAAGTAATTCCTCCTAATCTAACCTTTTACATTTGAAATTTTTTTTCTGTTTTGCTGTTTGCCAGTCAGAAGGTGTTGTTGTCATTTCTTCTATGTATATTTACTGTGTGATATAACTGAGCTCTAATCTGGGAACTACAGAGGACATGTATTCTTTTACTAGCTGTCTGTAGCTGTTTTCACATTAAATGTCTTTAGAAACAATCTTTATGACTGGTCTTGGTTGCAGAGGTAAGCAAATGGTGAATGTTAATTAACACAATTTTTAAAAATAGCCTCTATTTTTATTGCATATACTGTGCTTAGAACAATGAATATTAAATGAGCCTTTGTGTAGAAATATGGATACCTAATTTTATTTTTTACTTTGAGAAAAAAAAAACAAACCCAAACATCCACACACACATAAACTTCATTGTGCTTCAACAAAATGCAAAATTCAAAATGTTCCACCCTTGCTTACTCAGGGGTCAGCTTGAAGTGGTTTCTTCTTCAGTCACCCTGCCTATACAGTAATTCCTATCAGGAATACTGATATTACGGTAGTGTTCTTTTAGTAATGAGTAAGCAGTGGTAGCTCCAACTGCACAAAACACCTTTAAATGTTTTTTATATAGAACTTAATCACACAAGATCATCATACACAGTAAAAAACATTAGTCATTTTTCAGGAGTTCACCCACAAAAATCAGCTGTTAGGCTGGAGATCCCCAGTACTTCACCTCACTTGTGTTGTGGAGGTTGGGTTTTAAATTCTCCAGTTTCAGTTTCTTAGGTACCTGGACAGTGTCCTAGGGGCTTCCTAGCAGCTAGTGGAGAGACAGCCCTCTCAGAAGGGTCAAAACATGTTCTGCAGTCACGTTCTGCTGTGATCAGCTTCTAAGTCCTCCCCTCTCATCTAGTTCTTGCTTACAACAAGAAAAAACACAAATCTGTGGTGAGCACTGCCTTTGGCAAGGTCATCCTTGGCCTGTGAGTGAGTCAGTCACAGCTCCACTCAGTCACAGCAGTGCAGATCTGATACTGGAGTAGCAGAAAGTGGAATGTCCTCTGAAAAGCTCCACAAAGAGAGAGTGACAAATACCAGGGTTGGTATTTGTGGTCAATACTCCTTCAGGCAGTTTGTTGTCAGCAGTATAAGGTTGTTTAGCCTAACGGGTCATTGTGATGCTTACTTAAACAAAAGAGAGAAAACAGCATGTTCCGGGTGTAGGGACAGACCATGCAAACAAGGTGTTTTGTTAGAATCAGTGCAGCTCCCCCTCACACACAGCCCTGCATCAACTCTAAAGGTATCAGAAGGCCTGTCAGCCAGGATAAATGCATTCAGCAAATCTAAACTGAGGGTGACCATTATCCAAAAGCAATAATTATAACCTAAGGACTTCTAGAGAGCCAGAAAGTCTTTATTATTTCAATTGTTCCTAGAACAGGATGTTGACTATTTAACAAAAACCAAAAGAATAATATATCTCCCCACCTCCCCCACCGCCTCCCCCCAAAAAATAGGGCAATGAAGATTAAAAATATGCCTGATTAAGAAGCAGAAATTCTTGGTATTCCTAAAACTAAAAAGTTTACTGTGGCAATCTTTAATGGGGATGTAATAGCCCAGGTGTGTAAATGTTAGTCACACTGCCTGAAAAGTATTTGTTTGCACCTGAAAAGAAGCTAACTCAAGCTAACTCAGAACTGTGTGTTCCATCTTCTGTACAAAGAATTTTTTTTCTATTTCTATTATTTTTCTTTTTTTTTTTTTTTCTCCTTACTGTTTCTTTCTGAACATATAGGGGGAAAATAGTCTCATATACCAACAGGTAGAACAGGTACGTCAGCATAACAAACCATGTTGATGCTATTACTCCTCAGAGGAGTAGATACATTTTAATGTAGATTAAAATATTCACAAAGAGCATAACAAATATATATATACACACACAGAGAACATTCAACATTTTTGTGTAGTAAAACTAGGAATCAATCATGTCTCTTGGCTGATAGGCTGAGTGCTTAATCTTGAATATAGGCCCCAGCAGAGGGTTTAACTTTTGGATGCTCTCCATTTGAGAGAAAGGCAGGCTTAGACTGTTGCCACATTATATCCTCCACAAACACAGGGAGTTATTTTCTTTGCACCATTCCTACTGGAATTTTACACACATCCTTTCACTGCAGCTGTACTGGGTAAGGCTTGCTCAAAGTGAAGTGAAAACCATACACCTATTTCTGCTCACATCACTGCAGAATCATACTTTTTTTTTTGCCTCTGCCTATGACTTCAACACAACTCTCGTCTCCACAATTGCACCCATTCAGGAAGCATGTGGATGCCATGCAACATCACACAACACAGATGTGTCTTATCTCCTTTGTATGTGACGATTCTGTTCAGTTGTATCAATTGTGTCACTCTGCTTACAATGTACTGCAGGAGGAAAACTGGGTGTCAAAGCCCCCTTCATCACAGAGCTGCTCCAAATATGTGACAGTATTTCGGAAATAGGGAAACAAGTCCTGCATTTAAGAGGTGAGGATCCCACAGCTGCAGCACTGACATGTTGCAAAGAGATGGACTATCTCGAGCTGAGGGTGTGCACTGAAATATGCTTATGCCAGCTGCAGTCTGACATTAAGACTCTTGACCAAAGCATGGAAATTACCTCCCTTCTACTCCATATTAAGGCATGTTGCAAGGGTTCTCATGGGTGTTTTTTCTTACTCATACCTGTAAAGAGAAACTTAGACCTAAGCTGTCCTTGTGCAACTTGGCTAACTCACCAGCTACTGTCTCAGATGGGGTATTCAGAAATCACCTTGTGCTAGGGGAATTTGCCAAAACCTCCACTTGCATTCCTTATGGTCAGTGCCAAGCATCTAAAGCCTCCACTCACCTCCAACTCATCTGCACCTTCCAGTTTACTCCTACAGAAACCAGTTAAGCATTCAGGTCCTCACACAAGACATTATTGGAGCTGTAAACATAAAATGCAACACCTTAAACTGAAGTTCTGCAGATGTGGTTACCACAGCTTATGCCTTCTGTGGACTAGGTTAAAAGATTTTCATTTTGCCATTGTAGAAGTATTTAAGCAACTAGAAATAAAGGGCTTTTGCGCATGCTTTTTCACAGTTGAGTACATTGCACAACTGTGTACATTGCTGAAATCTTAGTTATATATAGGAAATATCAAATTCTCAGTAGATGTAATGAAAAAAATAGAGAACTTGTACAGAGATCACAGTTCCCTTACTCCAATGGGTGAAAAGCTTATAGTGTTTAGTATAAAATATAGGTCAATCGGAGATTCTTATGTTCAAAGCTCATACCAACAGTGAATCTTTTAATAAATTGCTCATTTTTTTAACCATGGCGATTCAAAAGATTTCTCACAAATATTTATCATCCTTCCAATATGAATCTTGGAAATAACTGCTGCAAACAAACGTGTTGGCGTGGTTTACCATTTCTACAGTATTAGGATTATTTTGCCTCTTTTTACGTCATCCCATCAATCAATATGGTTCATCAAACATGCCAGCCTGTTATTTCCAGTTATCTGCTGCTCTCCAATCTGTTTTCCATGCTTTCCTCCCTGGTGCTTCCTATGTGCAATCTTCAAAGGCTTTGTTCCTCAGCTGGGTTACAGAACCTTTATTTTCTGCACTATAACTCTGCAAGACCTGCTTCCAGAACCTTTTCTATATCTGCAATAAACTAAATGGTTGAAAGTAGCAAACCTGAGGGGCACATTCTCAACACTGACATTGTGAAGATGTATTTGTTTGATATTATGGCTGGTTTGGTCTTTTTTTCCTGTCTCTTGAATCTTTAAAATAGGATACTTTCTCTGGTGTTTGTATAGTATCCATGAAAAAAATATTGTTCTAGTAAATACGAAAAATAACTAAATATTTATTATAAATAAATACGCTACTGTAACAACCCTAGAAAATGAAAACTCAGTCATTTATATGGAAGTTATAGAAAGAATGGTAATTCAGAGCCTTCAGTTCTTCATTCTTCTTCAGAATGTTGGTTTTACAGACTTCCCATATTACATTTTATTCTGAAAGAAACATGAGCACCACACAGGATCTGACCTCTACATGAAATCAATGAGACAAATTTATGTTTGGCCAAATTTTGTGAGTGGAGTTAGGCCAGATACAAAGTTGGCTCTGTGTCTCTAGTCCTAGCCTGCCTGGAACAAAAGTTAGAAACCATAACAATTTCTGTTAAAGGTCTTGGATTTGTCTTACACATGTTCAAAAGCATCAAGAGGCAGCTATTTCTCTGAAATGAAAAATAAATTATGTCACCATTAGCATTTTTTCCTTCCAAATATAGGCCTAGTGTAAGGATTTTGTTGATTTTATGCCAGTTAATTCTGTTGACTTCTATAAATGACGTGACTTTAAAAATCATTACTCTATTAGAGGGAAGTTATACTAAACACTCTACTATACTGAAATTTCTTTGAGACACATATATTACTAGTTTACTTACTTTCTATGTTATTTGATGCTAAGCATTAACATTTATTACAGCAAATTTCATTATTTTTGCATATGATCATATTTGAAAATGTGCATATTTTCTGTGTCCATACCTCTTAAATAATTTTCAATTGCTGCCATAAAATCAATGTTTCGTCTATGTGTTGTAATGCTAGTTTTTCATACTTGAGTTTTTTTAACATAAAAATTAATTGCACTGCTGAAGAAAAATGTCTTCCTTTTACATTTCGCTTTAGGAAAGAAGCTGAAAAATATGGCTGTAGCCAGATCTCTCTAACACTGTTAATTGTTGTTTGATTTGACAATGCAAAGGGAAATTGAGAAAACTGTCTCTAAAAATCTCACATCATAACAGTTGGTAGTTGAAGTTAAGGAATTGTTCTTTAATTAACTATAGTGAAACCCACATCCCTAAAGTTCTGTGGACATCATTCTTCTAGATGTAGCCAATTAAGTGAAAATGCTCCCTATTTTATTCTCATGGGAAAATTGAACTGAAAGCAAATACGTGCTTATTGTAGCTGCTGTGGAGTTGTACACATTAGAATTGAGTTGGGATTATTTTTTTTATTAGCATTCATTCACAAGAGCTTTTCGATTGCTGTCTGCTGTCAGAAATATGCAATCAGATTTCTGACAAAGTTGTCAAGACTTGCAGTTGAGTTTTCAGGGCAGGGCTATGTGGTTTCAAACAAGAGTGAGCTACATGAGTTTCTTCCATGTTAGCCAGGTTTGTAAAAATACAGTATTTTAATTTGGTTTTGAACCAGCATTCAGCTAACATGTCTGTTAATACACAAATCTCCTAGAACAACATTTAGGAGCAGATACTCGGGGCATATACGGCTCACATTTAGTTAGAGACCGTTCAGTTTAGCAGCACTTTGATCTTGGTACCCTGATACAGGTTTTTCAGTCTACATATGCTTCATAGGGGCTTGCATCTTTTCAAGGCCATTTTTAGGCAAGACTGTTCTATATTATAGCAAACTGAACTTGAAGCACGTAGTCAAATGATGAGCTGAGCCACAGTTGGGATGTAATCTCTTGTTGCATTTTTGGCTTCAAATGTCAGCAGGATTATAGAGGATTAAAAAACGTGTGATAGGAACCTGGTGACACATATGAGTATTTTAAACAACTGATCAACCACTGAGACATTAAGCATGCCTGTCCTACTTCAGTGGATCATCCTCAGAGTAATTTGTATTCTTAGTCACCATTGAAAATAGCTAACTCATCACACTATTACAGAATTACTGTGTGTCTCTCTTTTTGGTGCTGTGCAATTGCATGTAATGGCAAGCTAGCTAAAACCCAAATATTGCTCAGCTCTGTGTGAGCAGGGAGGTTGGACCAGATGACCACTGTGGTCCTTTCCAACCTTACCGACTCTGTGATTCTGTATAACCTTCTACCATTTCTCTCATACAGAAAATCACACTGGTTTAAAAAATAATGCTCACCTCAGGCAAGAGTGAAACTTTGTCAAACACAAAACTGACTTTGAGCCTTGCAAACAACAGAGCAATTCCTAAAATCGACAAATTAACATGGAGGAAACACAAGATGGGATGATACATGCCTTTTTCCACTGAGCTCCACTGTGTTTAGAGACAGGGGAGAGATGTTCAGCTCAGCTTCAGATGTCACATGGAAATGTGAACACACCAGTACCCCTGTGTACCTACACTCTGCCTGATTTTGCAGTGTTCCTCATTTCTACAACTATCCCATCTTTTCCTCAGTCCATCATCTTTCCCCATCATTCCTGGTATGAGTCACAGCTGTCAGCCTCTACTTGCTAGCTGGTCCTAATTTTTCATTATGCTTCTAACCTTCCTGATTCCTAGTCTTGATCTTATAATTTCCTTCAAAGGCTACTCCTATAAGCCATGAATATTTTTTTCCACTATGTTGACTTCATCCAGGATGTTTCCTTAACAGTATACCCTGGAGGGCTTCTTGCCTTGGTACCTAGCTACAGCAGTGAAAGCTTGAATTTGGTTATTGTCTGCAGCTGTGGTCTATTAGCATTCAGGTAGAAAATGCCCATGATCATTATTATGGGTGTGATTTCAAGCATGATCAGGTGAGACAGATTATTTCAAAACTTAGACTCCAGGCTGGTTCAAGTTCTTACAAATAGGCATAATTTGGTAAGTTTTTTCTAGACTCTAAAATTTATGTTCCTCATAAACATAAATGAGGATAAGCACATCCCTACTACAAAATATGACACTTGGATCTGTTAATGAAGTCACTTTTAGGTATTTATAATGCAAAGATAATAAACTGCTGGTGAACTATTTCTTGGAAACATCTAAAATGTTTCTTCCACAACATAGACTAACCAGACTGAAACAGAGGATATGGGTTGTTTCATTCCATAAGTCATATTTTAATGAAATTGTACACCACTAGTAGCAGTCTTATAAAGCATCAGAATAACTCAGCTGTAGGTGGTGTTGTTAGTTTTGCCTAGAGTGCTGACAAATCTTGCTGTAGTTCGGTTCCCATTAAATATCAGCTAGACCACAAGATGTAGTGTCAATAAAAATTAAAATACTGCCTCAGAATTATGACTTTTCAACTGCAATTACTTCGTTGCAGAGATGATGAAACTTTAAATCTTTGACAACTCTTAGTACATTGAAGCTGAATTGCAAATCCAAGTAAGCTTCTCATAGAGGAATTGAGGTTTATGGTATTTTTTCTAACTGTGTATAACATTTCTACTGCTACACCTAAATCCAGGTGTAGCACATATCATTCCAGGTCTGTAGCATGCATGTAATAGTAATTATTCATTTGTTAGACTTTATAATCCCTTTATGAATGTTCCCTATTATGCAATATGTGAAGAAAGTGAAGGCTAGATCATGAGAAAGTTTACATTGCTTCTCCGTCATGGGTTGTGTTTGAAGAATTGGAAGTGACATGCAATTTTTAAGATCTTTTTAGAATTTTGCTGTTATTCTCTCCATCTTTCTACTTTCATCTTCTCCTTTTCTGTGTCCATTTTCACTTCACTTCCTTTTCATTTCTGTCTTCATATCTCCTTCCCATTCTATTCTAAATTATGCTAGGCAGAGGGATAGTGAAGGAGTCTGGAAAGATTCATGTCAACAGACAACTGAGTTTTTGTTTACTTTTAAAATACTTGGGCCATTCTTAACAAGTTGATCTTGCAGAATCTTAGACATTCTCTTCTAGATAGGAGTTTGTTAATAAATTGATTTTCAATATGAACTAGAGTGAATTTTTTTTTTTACTCAAGTTAAAAATAGGACTCTGCTGTGTTCTCTGATAATGACAGTCACCCTGGAGACAGGCAGCCAGGTGGAATTGAATGGGCACCATTCCTGCCCCCTTTTCATTTGCTGCATCCTCTCTGTTCCCTTCATAGACCTGTGTCCATTTGCATCTCTTTCCCTAATCTCTCTGAAATCAGATCAGGTAAAGCAAAATAAGGCAGAAATGTCAGGCTGAATGCCACCTGCTAGTTTCTCAGCAGAAAGCTCTCACATGATGAAAAACACAAGAGCACTCTCAGAATGGGCCCCTGTAGAAAAAAAGTCAAATTATATTCTTCTGCCTATCCATTCAGAGAAACTTGAGAGGATCATATTTAGGATTTGCATGAGGATCGCCAAGGTCAGAATCAGGGTTTTGCTGCACTCTTTGTAGTAATTACTGTCCTAGATTTGCTTTCAGTTTCTTGAGGATATATCATTTCCTGTCCAAAAGCAGTTCTTTCTGTAACAATCCAGTCAGCTGCAGAAGGAGATATGAGTGTTGAAATTCAGATTTTACTCATATGGGACACAGAGGAATTGTGAGCCCAATTGAGGGATTTGGCCTGTGGTTTAAAATTAGTAATTAACAAGTAATAGGGTACAAGTCCATTACCACTGAGATTGGGACTGTAGAGGGAAACAAACAAACAAACAAAAAAACCCACTGATAACATTTAAATATAACTCCAAACCACAAAATGGGAGGTGACACCTTTCTCCTCTTCCACAGAGTCCAACATCTAGCTTTCAGGTTCTGGCCTCTGAAACATCTAGCTCTGGTTCTTAGATTTGTTTTGAAAATCAGGAAAAGAGAAAGAAAGAATATAAGGTTCATAGATACAATTTAATTTACACTCAAATATACATGTATTATTTGTGTCTAGATTTTGAGCCAAAAAGCCCAAATTAAAATGTATTCCTACCATATGCAGTCTGAGTCAATTGATTCTTGTCAGATCATGGAGAGTAAAAATAAGTGGTTATTGTTGGATTCTCTGCAGTACAATATGTCCAACACTGCACTGAGATGATGTCAGAAAATCTGCATTTTTTCCCAATTATGAAATGAATTATGAGGAGCTAGCTTACCACAGGCAGAATTGTTAAACTAGTTATTTTGGCTGATACACTGTTGTCCAGCCAGAAAACACAGGTGCTTCAATTTTAATTTTTTTTAAATGCTTCAAGATTACATTGACCATCTCTTCCTCACTCTCTTCAGAATTTAAACAGCAAAAGTCCCATATGTTGAGAAATATCTGAAGAATTCAATCATCTGTTATTTTCTAAAAATAGATCAAAGGGAAAGCAACAATGCTTAAGCAGCTGATAATACCTGTGATGGCCGGGGTAAATTTCTCTCTGTTTGAATGAGTTGAGAGTTATATAATAGATTTCAACTGTTCTTTTTAGTGGGAGAGTGGGTTGTATTTTCTCCAGTTTGACTCACAAACTCCTTAAATACATGGCATAAGTTTGTCTAAGTACTCTCAGCCATGTTGAGGCCGCTGTAATTCCAGAGACTGAGAGAGAGCTCGTGCTAGAGTTACAGCAGAGATGAACTCCAAACTCAGTGCTCATTCAGATGGCTTCCGATCAGCAACTTCAACTAGTTTCCAAAAAACTGGTGTGCATGTTCATTGAGTTGTTCTTTCAAGTTCTTTAAAGTGGAATTTTTATTTTTCATTAGCTTTAAATCACCCTTAAATGAGACAGCTGGGTTGGGTTAATTCATTTTAGGAATTTGGTTAGCTCACCCAGCTATGCCATTCTGAATCACATACTAGTAGAATATTCAGGGAATTTAAATATTTTGTTTTCATCAAGGAGGCAAGTATATCCTGGTGTCTCCCTAGGTAAGGAGCTCTGTGTCAAGTCCTCTGCTGTTTTAAATCAGCACACATCAGGATCTATTCCACATCTTTGATTTGTAGTACTATCTCCTTCTTATCATTATCGATCATGCCAAACACCACAGAAAGAACACAGAAAGGGGAGTGGTTGTGTCTACTAGCAGATGGTGACTGCTGAGGATGTAGACTACAGTCTGAGATACTGTTCTGCTGCCTGACAGTGAATGACAGACTGCACATACAGATACTATAAAAGAAAGACAAACTCCAGTTTCAGCACTTGTCAATCTTTCTTTAGTCTCTATTTGTGACATGTGAAGATCTCTCAGAAAAAAAAAAATTCTATGACCCACAAATGCTTCTCCAAAGAAAATCACATCCTTCTGGTTGAGTAATGCATAGGATTAAATTCCACTGCTCCTGGGGAGAAGACCAGTGTCCTGGTTAATTCGAGCTGAGGTGATGCTGCTTTTGGTTGCTCTCTCTTGTAGTGTTGTTTTTAAAAATAGTGAATTGTATGGTTATTTTTTACCCTTATTTTCCTTTTTTTTTCATTTGGCTGTGAGTTTTTTGGTTGTTGGTGGTTTTTTAATGTTGGGTATTGTTTGTTTGCTTGTTTGATTGATTGATTTAGGTTTTTAAATTTGTTTTCATCTTCCTGTGACTCCAAATGGGCTGTATATTTTCCTAAAACTGTGCCATTTGTAGAAATAACAGGTAAAACATTTGCTCATTCCATCTTCACCAGCTCAAACCTTCCTGATTCACGTTTTACTCTGTGTAAGGAGCACACCCCTTCATACTTACCCCAGCCCTCCCATTCCATTACAGTGAGAAATACAATGAGTCCAGCACCAGCCATGGGGCCAGCACAAAGATATGTTTGGAGAGAAGGAGTTTGATCTAAACCGCACATTAACTCCAACTACCAATCTTAGTAACATCTGTGAGAAGTGGAAGACTGAAACTGGTGTAAAGCACCAAATTTGCACAGGCAATGAACACGTTTGATGTCTGCTTGTAGATACATAGAGGATATGTTTTCTGACCTGCCCCAAAGAGAAAAACAGTGTGCTCTCCTTGTGATATAGGGAACTAGGTATCTGAATCCTATCTCCTCATGTTTTCCATGTTCTGAACAGGGTATCTTGTTCTACCTGACTAATACAGCAGTCAGTTGTGGAATGAACTAAAACAGGAGATTTCTCAGATCCCTTCCCTGAAAAGATGATGGCTGAAAGAGATGGCAATTGCCAATGCTCCTGCAGGGGGCATTATAATACATTATTTATACTTTTCATGTAGGATAAATGAAAGCTGTGGATTATAAATGAATAAATTTCTGGATTATAAATGAAAGTCAGAAGGATTTCTGGCTTAAACCAGAAATTTAAACTCAAAATAACTTCTTTTTATACCAGCAGTGTAAATTAGTAGGAAGAAAAAAAACCTGAAAATTTTGAATCTTTCAATAAAATTCATTTAAGTCTACAAACCACACAATCAAAGCCCAGATATTGCAACTCTGTTAGAGAATTGGACTATTTTCAAACTGTCAATAAACAACCCAACTCTGTGACTTACTGGACTAGGAACATACCCCTAATAAGACTGAGTTGATCAAAGGTTAGAAAACCAATGAACACTTAATACATTATCTGTGGAGCCTACAGAAGAATATTGCTAAAATGCAAAAATCATCGTTTATATACTTTAATTTAGTAGAATGTCCATGCTTAAAATGAGATTTTAAAATACCTTTTGAATTAAGGCATAGCAGAAAAGGAATGAAATTAAATTCAATAAAATCAGGAGCACTTCAGACTATATGGGATGCCAGTAATTTTTTTTTTTTTTTTTGGAATTACAAATTGATGGTAATGGCTGTTCTTAGACAAATAAGCAAATCAGGGTTGCATGATGCACCTTTACAAAAAAAAAAAAAAAAAAAAAAAAGAAAGAAAAATCCTAAAATAATTCCAAATACTAGAGAAATAGGACAGGTATTTGCTTAAGAAAATATTTAGTGCCATTAATAAATGTGTACCCCAACCTACTGGCAGATAATTTTACAGTTTTTAAATATTCCCCAGTAGCTTTATTAATCTTAGCCAAGTAAAATTAATTTATTAATTTAGCTGTTCTGTAATGCTGTAAAAAATTGTAAAAAAAATGAAGTATAACTCATAAGTGTTGTTCCTTGATCCTGTAGAGTCATTTGAATGAACCAACGTAAAGCTTGTCTTCTGCACTTTACAGTGGGTACACATCTTCTGGTGCCTAGTTTCTCACAAGAGCTTCTTTTAGAAGATTGTGCTCCTATATAACAAGCATATTCATATGTATCTGCAAAGGGGATAACACAGAACCCTTTAGCTCTTATAGAAGAACATGCCAAAAATTCATTATCTTGCTTTACATAGCCATCTTTTATATATGAATAAAATTATTGACAACAGGAAATTACTGATATACCTTTGATATTAAAAAGTGAATGTAATATAAAGGAGAAACATAGGCCAACAACACTTAAGAAAGTAGAACAAATCCTGCTTCCAGAGAACCAGATGTTTACAGATTAATTGGACTGTATTAGGCATTTTAGCAGTCTCTAGTACTTAAAGATACAGATTCCAGCTCAGTTTGAAGCAGCTGAAGATATCCACTTTCTCAAAAATTATAAATATTTACTAAACTAAGTTGTTTTTAGAGGATTGCAATAAAAATGCAAGGATCTGCTAAGGCAAAAAATATTCTGATGTAAATAATTCTTAGAGAGGTGAATTCTTTCCATTTTATGGGACTGGTTCCATTTTGCGCTAGGTCTGCACCTGGCTAATTTATATAATCCCAAGTAAGCTGAAATCAAATCTCTTTTTCAACCTCTTTACAAATTGTTCATTATTTAATGAGGAAACTTACACGGGAGAAAAACTGACCAGAAACATGGGATGTGGAAACTGTGCTGTATAATGTGATTATAAAATGATCACATGCTAATTTTACAGTACTTTGGTGCTTGGAAATGATTAGCGAATGAAACTGGACAATCAATGCCTTTCATATTTACTTGAAGGGTTTCTATGCAATAACAGAAGTTAGGGATACCTTCAGAAAATCTTCTGACAATTCAGAAGGAGTCCTAAAATTATCATTGGGTTAACGTATTTTTTTCCCCTACTATTAAAATTTCTAATGATTCAGGAAAAATTGAGGCTGACATCGGTTGGATGTCCTGCACTACAAATTCCACTCTTGAACTGGCAGTCAGGCTCAGGGAGGATTCTGCTGTGAAGAACACCAGGAGGAGCCTTTGAATTAAGCAGCTAACTGCAAATGGATAGCACTTCTACTTGCATTTATAATACACCAGGCCAGAAGCCTGAAACTGAAACTGGATGGAGAAAAACAAAACCCAACTTGTCTTTCAAAAAGAAGTCAACTCTTTGGAGGGGGTTATGAACTTCATAGTTATTTGCTGATAGTCTTTTGTTGTGATTACTAAAGAAATACCTATTAATTAAGTGACAAAGGTAGATTTTTTTCAGCAAGCACTATCACTACAGCAGAGATCTAAGATCACTACATCCTTGTGAGAAAGTAGCACTCCTGAAATTGAGAATTACATTGCATCAAACAAACTACCAGCCAAGCTCAGTCATAATTTGCTTTGCTATATTGTCACAATCAGTGCAGTTAAACAGAATCAAACCATTTTCATATATAAAGATAGGAATTTTCATATATAAAGATAGGAATTGCACATGAGGAACCCCCTCTTTTCAACTGGTCTTCTCAGGTGAACTCTATTCATACAGTTATAAGCTTTTTATTTAAATTACAGATTTCAAATAGTGCTGTTCTTATGGTGTTTTAGCTTCATTCCTGCTGAAATAAATCTAGCAGGATAGAGTGCTGCTGCTTTTGTTTTACGCACAGATGAGAAACCATCTTTTCTAAGGTCATTTAGACAACCTTAGAAAACTGGATATCTGCACTTTACAATGTAGGAATAAGGAATACAAGAATAGCATGGTTGGGAGCCATAAAATCAATACTGGAGACTAGACCATGGATTTTTTCACTCTTGCTTTATTCCAAGAGACACACATTTACCTGGCTGGTGAGTAAAGATTTCCACGGGCTCCATTTGAAAACATGGAAACATGTCCTATGGAATGTAACGCAGAGCACAGTTTTAGGGGGTCATCCTCAATGAGTCTAAAGGAGAATATAACAGACTCTCTTTGGATGCCTCCAGGAGACAGCGTTAACCGCAGGTTCTTGCAGCAGATGACTTCGCTGTCTCCAGTAGAGTAACAGTTTTCCAGGTCTGAAGTATTAGTGTGTAACTTTGTATCTCAGAAGTTGGAACAATTGCTGACTTGTTTGGGAAAGTTGAAATAATGCCAGCGCTTTGTGTGTTGTATGGGTTTCGTTCTAGATCTGTGTACTAGGTCTGTATTCAACTGGAAATTAAGAAGACTGAAGTTATTTTTTCTTAAAAAATTATCATCTGATACATTTAGTTTTAAGGCAGATCTTATAAATGAGTGGTAACAAAGCTTGTCAAAATTAAATGAGAGCAAATAATACCTATCACTCATGCCTAGTCTCCTCTTCATTTAAAATTAGGACCATGCTCTTACTGCAAGGATTGAGTGGTATAAATTATTCCTGGCTTACTTCTCTCTGAAGCAACTACATTCAGCAGAGCTTGCAAGACAAGCGCAGAAGATCTAGCATGTAATGAATGCAGAGAAGACAGAGATACATTTTAATTAAAGATACGGAAATATTTGTTGTCAGTGTGCGGTTTTGACAGCTCTGCAAAAGTGGCTACTGCTTCCAAATTCACACTGTTAATTTTGTTATTGGGCTGTCTATAGAAACCACAGCACAATGTAACACTGCATGACTTGACTGCGAGCTGAACACAATGGACTAATTGCTAAATACATGTGAGCAGAGGTCCAAAACTCGAAGGTCATCTACAGACATTTGACTTGAACAGTTTCATGTTTCTGCTTTATGTTTCTTTAGCAAATATGAAGATACCTTAGGGAAAAAAAATCAGGAAGAATAGCCTAATTTTTTTTTTTTTAACTAAAACATCAGACAAGGGATGTTGGATGGACCTCATAGCCACATATACAGAAT
Organism: Calcarius lapponicus; assembly: GCA_039654755.1. NCBI lineage: Eukaryota > Metazoa > Chordata > Aves > Passeriformes > Fringillidae > Calcarius > Calcarius lapponicus. The sequence continues at coordinate 24,079,336 of CM077464.1, forward strand.
AACTAATTTACAACTATCAAAGCCCTCAGACTGCTGTGATAAAAAATGAGACAATGTTTGATCTACTTGTAAAAAGTTTAAGTAATGATGAGAGAAGTATCTGTCTCATATGTCACTGTTTAAGGTGCCTCATATTTGCAACTCTTATAAAATAAATCAAAGAAATCTATCACCCTGCCTATGATGAGAAAATTAATATGAAGAGTGAAAGAATGAACAGGGAGGTTTAAAGGACCTAGAGCTGAGAAAAAGGAAAGGGAAGAACAGGCTTCTGTCTCATGTGATTGTTTTAGCTTGCCCTTAGATGAACACCAGAGATTGTGTAGCTTGGAAACCTGGTTAAAGCAAACTGCTACTCCCCCCCTATTTTGAGGTCCTTTGCCTAGAAATGAAAGTCTGGTGCCTGTCTAGGATTTTGTGCATAATTCAATGATGCACCAAACTGATGAACACGGATGTGCTCTGAGAGCCTCAGCTAGAGTCAGTCATCATACTGCTTTTGGTTTGGAGAAGTTTGTTGGAAACAAGAAGAGTTTCTATTTTTTAGTTTTTTAATGTCCCAGAGAATGTGATTTAGGCAAATGTTTTGGGTTTTTTTTTTAATATTAACCAATGTAAAAATTAATCCAAACTATTTAACAGGCATGATTGTTCCCACATGCTTGAGACTTCTTACTAGGGCACAAGGAATTTCCTTCTGAACATTGTCATTCCTCTCTAGGGAGTCAAAGAGTGCTTTGAAGGCTCTCTTAAAATAGACACCTCACTTGGCCAAAGTCTGGTTAAATAAAACCTACCCATGACTGCTGAGACACAGGGCAGTGAATCCATTAGAAAGATTCACAAAAACCAATAAAGCCAGCAGGCCTGCTTTAATTTAATCACCTGGCATAAGTTTTCATGGTTAATTTTAAAGGCAAAACTGTTCAGCACCTTGTAGAACTATTACTTGGTTTACACCTGAATCATACATAAAATGTAAGTACATGAATATTTATGTGCTGAAGAAAGATCAGGTCATAAAGACTTATGAGAAGAAGTGCTGGAGCCCAGCTGTCAGAAACTCCTGCTGAGCTAACCATCTGTCTGTAATCACACATCTATCAGTTTTCTGTCTGTAATTACATGTCTGTCAATGGCCTCCTCATCTCAAATGCAGACTTCAAAGAATTCATGTTTTTTCCTGAAAATCTGATCTTTCCTCTCCTTCCCCCTGCTTTATGTACCTTGATTAGTTCTGCTTTTTTTCTGCTTGGGATGATTATGCTGACATCTTACAAATGGGGAAATCTCTATTTATTCTAAGGATTCAGGATGCCAAGATAGCATTTATTGGTAAGGTGACATGGACCAAATGGAATCTCTCTTTTGCTTGCAAACAAACTGTTATGAAAGCAATTCTCAGTACACCTAATGCCAGATTCTAAGCAGTTCTCCAGAGTTTTGTTACATTTTACTAGTACTTTACAGGCTCTCAAATTCACATTAGTCAGAAATGTGAAGGGCCTAAACCAGTGCAACACAAAGGTGAACCAGGAGTGTGCAGATGTAATTCATGTAATATATACCATTCTAGTGCTGGCAGGGGGTTATGCCTTGTAAGATAATTATTAAGGGAAACCAAAAAAATCCAATATATGCTGGTTTATTTTTATTTAAAATGTATACTGTTTGGAAACAAGACTTTCCAGAGGCTTTTTCTTTTTCACCTGGTTATCTCCAGCTTGCTCAGTCAGAGTAGGCAGTGTGTCTCTCCAATACATCATTAATCCTGCTTCCAGGGACACTGAAAAATCTGATTTTGCAGCACCTATCATGTTTTCTCATGCTCTTGCCCAATAGTAAGGATGGGACCTCAGGACTCAGTTTCAGGTCTCCCAGAAGACTCCTGTTGGCTTGTCCAACATCTCCTGGCTTTTTAAAAAGAAACTGAAATAAACTTCATTTCCTAATGATTTGCCCAGGATTCACACTGAGAAATCTCATTTCTGTGCCCACCACTTGCATTCATTATATCTTCCCCAAAACCACAAAAAATGTCCTACTTTCCTTTGATCTAGATCCACACCCTTCATTAGCTTCATACTTTTTCAATGTCCTCCACATGGATGCAGTTAATTCATGAAATGGCTGCAAACGTTGCTCTCTCTTCTTCAAGGAGTACCTTCAGCTTGAATTCCTCCTTCTTTTTAGGGCCCTCCTAACCCTTCCAAGAGACACTTTAACACTTCTAAAAGATGTGTTGAAAACTCAAAGAACTGAGGAAATAAAGGGGGGGAAAATGAAGGAAAATCTCAGAATATTCAATATTATCTATTTAGGGGTACAAGAGCATTTAGAAGTGAAGCATTAGAAGCAAAGTGAAAACTAGAAGGTAGAGTAGCTAATTTAGAATAAAAAGCTGGGGGAAGTACAGATCAGGGCTTTATAGTGTGGTAGTATGCTGAAAAAGAACTCTCTTAAAAATTGTATAGGATTCATTCACTCTTCAAATTGTACAGCTCTATAGTGCTGCTCAGGAGATATGGAACATAAGTTTATGTTGCATACAATTGAAAAGATTCCTGTCCTTTCCCTCGTTTATTCTCTCAAAAGAGAGAAGAGAGATAATATCATTTCATTCTTTACTTGGAGCTGCAATCAGCAATTTGAACAAGGGGATAAATGCACTTGTGCCAACTGACTTCTACATCTACCACACTGACAAGATTAAAAAGAGTCTTTTTAGAGCTAGGCACTGAAAAGTCAGCCTGTGGATTAAAAATCATTTAAGTTCGTGTAGGAGGGACACTATATGCTCCATTACTTGAATAATAATGTTGTTGTTTTATAATGAAGCTACAAAACATGTTCCCAGTATAGGTGCAGAAAAAAATTTTAAAAAGAGGGAAAGATTGGGAAAAGCACTTTGTAGAAGTGTGGTAGCAGGAACTTTTGGCTCACAGAGTACCCCTCCATCCTCCCAGTATCTATCCCTCTCATAGGATCTGAGGGTTCAAGTAATGTTACACAAAATGTTGTACAGTAATGTTACATAAAATGATAGAGACAAGTAAAATATCATCTTCAAAAAATATTTTTTAAAGAACGCAATAGATCATATCATGATGATGCTATGTTTTAAATCTCTCTGAGAGTGGGATTATCTGGCCCAATTATTGATTTAGATAATGAAGGCATAGTTTCACATGTGTACATGGTCAGGAACTGCCAAATTACAAGCTTGCTGTCACTCCCGGCAGAACAGGGGCTGTTGTCCTTATCTCCTGTCTAACATTGCACCTGTTTGTCAAGCTACCACACTGATTGCCTTGACCCCAGAGTGCTGCTTTAGGTTTGAGTTACATCAAACTTTGAAAATCAGATTATTAACTGGAATGCTCTTGATGGAATACATTTGTCTGGGTGTATGTAGTTCACCACATCTGCATTTAGCCACCTAGACGTTGTGTCTAGTCCAAGATCATCCTTAAGACTTTCTCTCTGGTGAGCGGAGAGAAAGAAGCTCCCTAAGGCAATAGTGTAAGGTGGGCTGGATGAGCTACCTTCAGGAGCTACTCATGGTTGTGCATTGACTATAGAAGGACTCCAGGTGCCTGTAAAAGGACTCCAGATGCCTTGCTACAGACAGGTGCAGCTCTGAAATGGCTGAAGTTAGGCATGATAAATACCATCAATCTCTGCATGGTAGTTGAAATTCATTACTGCTGCTCACTAGGAGGAGGTTCACCTCTCATTTTGCAGTTTTGCTTTGTGATAATTAGCCCTTTGGACCCTGCTCCTGCTATCCGGAAGAGAAACAAACAGACAAAACCCTCAAAAGTGCCTGGCTAGCAGCGCGAATAAAGAGGTATTCAGAATGTAAAGAGCTCTGCACAAGTACTCCTTGCTCAGCTCTGCTGCTGTCTATGTGTACATAAACGGACTAAATGAGTCAGTAAACTTTTCTGTATTATGTTTTTAACATCCCTCACACCTGAAAGGTTATGCTATCTCTGAGGAGCAAAACCAGCTAAAATTCCATGCCTGTTTTTGGATTTTAACACAGAGAGGATTCTGCCAGCAAATGTGTGGGTTTGTGATGTGGACACTTGGACTGAAACACATAATTCATTTTTCTGCTGTATGCTCATTAGATAGTAATAGCTTTCTATAGATGTTGCACTGTGCTACACCCAGCTCTGTGACCTGGACAATAAAATCTTCACAGCTGTCTTCCAGTCCACAGTCACACATCATAGAAAAAATTGATCTGAGCACGGAAGGGATCTTAAGAGAAAGAAACTGAAAAGCTGCCTGTGCTTGTTTGCATAAGTGTGCTTATTTGCAAAAGTGTGTTTTAATGTATTTGTGTTGCTATTGCTTAGACATTAAATCAAATTGCTAGTATTTGTTAAGCCAGGCTTCAGTATTTTGCCACAAATGAATGAAAAATGCAAACCACAATAAAAATGAGACACAGATTACTTTAATTTTCATTTTCAGGTCTACCAGAAGAAATGTGCTTTGTCACTTACAAAAGACACTGTAGTTCAGTTTAGATCAGTGGAGAGCACATAGTTTTACAGAAGAGTGGAGGAAGATGACCATTGTCCAAAAAGCATGATTTTTTTTAATTGGGTATTAATTTCTTTATTATAATAAATAATATCATATATAATAATTTATTTACTTTAATTTATTAAAACATTTTATTTTTCTGAACCTTGATGATCCCCAGTCTAATTTACATGTCACCTCATTCTTTCCTCTTTTTTTCAGTGTAAAAACCTTAAAGGTTTTTAATAAGTTGGCTCAAATACTCTGTAGTCAAACAGTTGGGTAGAGAAAAATGAGCTGAAGTGCTCTGTAAGCTATGCTGTTCTTGGAGCAGCTGATTTAATACCTGCAGCTGCTGCTAACAAAGAGTAAACCGGTCTCCTTTGTAATTCCATTTTATTGTATGTCAAACCACAACTGCAAATATTTTTTTATAAGTAATCAAGTGCAATCTGATATGCCTGAGCAGCAGCACTTTATTGACATTTTATCAGCCACGGTTCCTTTGAAGGGATACTGGTGACCAAGGAAATTTGCCAGTTCAAAATGGCTATAATTGTTCACTTATTTAATCATGCACTAAAACAATGCACGTAATTGTATTGCCAGTGACATGTCATTAACAAAATATTTTTTGCTGTACAGTTCTTTCTACTTTATGGATGGTTGTTTTCTATCTTAGATTAGAGATAGGCCATGCAAGGAAATCTTACTTGGTTGGATCAACAAATTAAAAAAACACAAGTTGCCTATTTGCTTTATTGAACATAGTAAATCTACCTGACTGATACATCTTCCTTGCCTTTATGTGTTTCTGTTGACAGCCTCTTCCAGCCTCAGTCTCTAAGTCATCATATTATGTTACAGGTAGGTCGTCACGGGCTTTTGCAAAAGGTTCCAAACAGCAATGGACCTTATGTTTTCACTTTCCCCTGTGATTTGACGGTCATACTGTAGGGTTCCTGTTGTGAACATGACAAGGGTAAAAGTGTGTTGCTTCTCTAAAACTAAGAACTATTGAGATATTTGAAAGAAAAATCCAACCACACCAAATGTATTCAGAATCCTCCAAAGCACAGTTCAGGTAACCTCACCACCAGCACAGCTATCAAGGCTTCTTCTCTACATTTGCATAGAATCAGAATCATTAAGGTTATGAAAGACCATTAAGATCAATAAGTCCTACCCTCATCTTAACACTACCACCATGGTCACCATAAACCATGTACTCAAGTGCTATAGCCCCACATTTTTTTAATACCACCAGCAGTAATTTCTTTATAACTTGTTTGGGCAGTCTTTTAATGCTTTTCAACCCTTTCCATGAAAAATTTTTCTTAATTTTTAATCTAAATTTTTCCTGGCTCAGCTTGGGGCCATTTCTTCTGGTGGTATCACTTTTTACCTGGGAGAAGAGACCAACCCCCACTTGTCTACAATCTCCTTTCAGGAAGACATAGAGAGTGATAAGGTCTCCCCTGAGCTTCCTTTTCTCCAGGCTAAGCACCCCCAGCTCCTTCAGCCTCTCTTCATAGTACTTGTGCTCCAGACCCTTCACCGTCTCCACTGTCCTTCTCTGAACTCACTGCTCAATGTCTTCCCTGTAGTGAGGGGCCCAAAAGTGAACCCAGTATTCAAGGTATGGCCTTGGCAGTGCTAAATACAGGGCACAGTCACCTCCCTGGTCCTGCTGGCCACACTATACAAGCCAGGATGCCAGGGGCCTTCTTGGCCTCCCAGGCACCTTGGCCACCTGGCCACGCTCATTTCAAGTCACATTCCCCAATACTTCAGAGAAAGGAGAAAAAGCTCATCACAATATAAATGAAGTATATGTTTTTCATTACTCCTGTCACTGCAAAGTGACAACAATAGCTGAGGAATTTACAGAGAAGAAAATTATTTTCTTTGTCCAGAGCAGCCTGGAGTAGGTGTTTGTATGTGCTAGAGATTACAGAGAGGCAAGTTAAGTGGACATTGAATTACCAAAAGAGGGAGAGATAAATAGCATAGCTCTTTCATTCTGCAGTCTTTACTTTGTTAATTGCAGTTTTGTCTTACTGGTTGTTAACAAGTCTGTCTGGAGGATATGCGCTGGTCTGGGGAAGACCTCTGGGAGGGCTGTATTTTGAGGAAGGTTTAAGTGTGAAGAGTCACTGGAACCTCATGGCTTTATAGAAGGATGTCTAAAGACAATGATGACAAAGAGGGCTTAAAGCATAGATTACAGATAGAGCTGGAACAAATTCTGACTTAAGGGAAGTGAAAAAACTGTAACAAGGGAAGCTAAAAAATTCAAAACTTGTGGAAGCACTAGTGTAGATTGTCCTGGAAAGTGTGAATTCCTGTTGTTGAAGGAAAAAACAGGTTAGACAACATCTGGTACTGACGAGACAAGTCTATCTGATGCTGCTTTATGGAATGATTCTTTTTATAATTTTTAAATAAATAACTGCACAGTGATAAAGGGGCCTGGATATAGGACTGGTTTTGTTCTGGATATATTTCAATCATGTCTTTCTAACGGGAGAAGTTAGTTAAAGTTTTTGTTGTACTTAATGTTAAAATATTTTTTATTTTAGAGCTAGCAAGGTTTAATTTTAAAAACTCATATAAATAAACAAATAAGATAATTTTTGAGCTTTACAAAGGCACACAGTTCAAGAGATTGCCCACTCTTAAGCAAAAATTTTTACTTTTTCCCAACTTTTACTTGTATCTACTTTTGAGTATTCTATGATCTACCTTCATATTACTTGGGAAGACACATGAGTTAGAAAGTAGGCAAAATATTTTTCTTACTTCTCTCTGGTATTGCTTCATTTTGGCCTATCTAGAGAATAACATTCACATCATGAATGTCTAGAACTCCGTTCGGTGTCGGGAAAATGGGAAGAATTGACTCCCTGTTCTGATTCGTTTTGAAAGTCCATTCTGTGGGTTTAATTGTTCATGTTCATGACTGTCCAAAATCTGTGTGTGATTTCAATCCACTGCTTCTGAGCAGTGCTCATTGCTGAATTTTGAAGCCTGTACAAAGAAAACAGAGTAGGCTGTCAATTCTTATTATGATTCATGTCATTCTAGCTGATTAATTCAGTGAAACATGGCATAATCACACTAGGCTAGACATATGTCAGCAAAACAACATTTGGGAAAAACACAGGACAGCCCCAGCTTTACCCTATTTTGGGGGGTTTGTTTTTGAAGGGGGCTGGGTGAGCTTTCCTACCTTCATTACTTTCCTGGCCAACTTTCTCCAAAATAGGAAGAAAATTAGCTTCAGCACTCTCTCCAGAATGATAATTTTAGTGAAAAATACCAGTTTCTTACTTAAAGCAAATTTTCTTTTAGCTACTTTACCTTTTTCTCAAAGCAGGTACAGGGCACTCCTTTTCCTAAAACAAATTTTGAACGGGGATAAATCAAAGAGACTTCAGGAGCCTGTCAGATTATTTTTCAACATTCGTCTTCCCTTCCACAGTTCACACAAGGAGGATGTCAAAGGTGACAGCTCTTGGAATTTTGAAATTAAATGCTTGTAACATAGGACCACGTCTTTCATTTCCAAGGTAGAAGATGACCATTTTGTTCCAAATTTCAGGGTTCAAAGGATAATGGTGTTGGAGAAGAATACTGCTGATGTCCTAGTTGAAGACCTAGTTAAAGGTCAAAAAAGTCCAGTCCAGACCCACAGATATTCTTTTTTCCCATAGAAAATTATGCAGAAATTGCAGGTTATTTGTTGGTTTACTCTGCATTTAGAGCTGTAATAACCATGTTTGTTCTCCTTTTCCTATCTCCTTCTCTACTTTAAATTTAGTTTTAAAATATGACCTTAAAAAAAAACCAAACACAAAAACCCCCTGTTGTTCCTACTGCTAAGTGCTTTTCTATGTAAGAACTTTAAAATGTTTGACTGCCGTTTGCCCTGTGTACAGCACAAACAGTGGACAAACTGTGGCATGCAGCCATTAACATATTCAGGGAGCTTTGGGTATGAGGCACTGCAGTGGTTCAACAATGCAACATCTTTATGGAAATCAGCAACAAGTGGTGTCCCTCAGGGGTCTACGTGGGGATCAGCACTGTTTAATGTCTTCATCGGTGCCACAGGCAAAGAAATTGAGTGCCCCCTGAGCAAGTTTGCAGATGACACAAAGCTGTGTGGTGCACTTGATGGATGCCATCCAAAGGGACCTGAACAAGCTGGAGGAGTGGGCCCATGTGAAACAGGCCCAGTGTAAGGTGCTGTACCTAGGTCAGGAAAACCCCCAGTATCCATACAGGCTGTGGGATGAAGGAACTGAGAGCAGCCCTGCAGAGAAGGACATGGGGGTGCTGGTGGATGAGAGGCTGGACATGAGCCATAAATTTGTACTCACAGCCCAGAAAGCCAAACGTGTCCTGTGCTACATCCAAAGATACATGGCCAATAGGGTGAGGGAGGGGATTCTGCCCCTCTGCTCTGCACTCCACCTGCACTGCTGCATGCAGCTCTGGGGTCCCCAGCACAGAAAAGGTGGAGTGGGTCTGAACAAGGCCACCAAGTTCTTTAGAGGGCTGGAGCACCTTTCCTATGAGGAAAGGCTGAGAGAGTTCAGGTTGTTCAGTCTGGAGAAGAGACAGCCCCAGGGAGATTTTTTGTGGCCTTTCAGTTCTTAAAGGGGGTTTTATAAGAAGGACGGAGACAAACTTTTTAGCGGGGCCTGTTGCAATAGGACAAGGGCTGATGGTTTTAAATTTAAAGTGAGTCAATTTAGATTAGATATAAGAATTTACATTTTTTAACATTGAGTATGTTGAAACACAGGACCAGGTTGCCCAGAGGGGTGGTGGATGCCCCATCCCTGGAAAAATTCAAGGTCAGGTTGGATGGGTCTCTTAGCAACCTGATCTAGTCAAAGATGTCCCTGCTGATTGCAGTAGGGATTTGATGAGATGACCTTTAAATGTCTTTCCTACCCAAACTATTCTATGATTGACTCTCTGATACTCTGAATTATTCTCTGAATGATTCCCACTTACCTTATTGGTATTATACTAAAGCCATGCTTTATTTCTTCTGGAGTTTTGTTTAAGCAGGGATGTGCTCCTTATTTGAGCAAATAATATTTTTCTGATCATTTTTGTGACTGCTTTTTTGAGGATAACTTTCTGGAGGTAGATCCAATCACAAATAACAATTTACAAGGTCCTTGAATATCACTAAATATTTAAGTTACTGATAGAAAACTGATGAGATCAGAAGATTTCTTCTTTTTCCTGTGATATGTTCTTTGTGTCCCTGGGATATTGAGATATTTTTATGAGCCCGTGGATTGTTGTACTTCTGCTTACATCTCGGAAGTCTAATTATGAGATTGAATTGTTACTCTTTTCAAATATAATATTATTTAAGGAAAAAAGTGACATCTGGGTAACATTTTCAGAAGCAAATAATTCATTTTGGAAAGGAAGTGTGTCAAAGGCTCAAGAGACATATGGGATACAATTCTCATTAACATTTAGTGGACAGATATTTAACTTTTGTGCCTTCAGAAATATTGCATTTGTTTCACTTTCAGTAGGGCAAGGGGCAAAGGCAAAAGTGAACTGGGACATTGTATTTGCATTTTCACCTACACGGTGTTCTCTGTTCATGGATTCAAGTATTTTCTGTTTAGACTTCTTAAGGGACCCTAGGTGAACTTCTAGTTTAGCTACTCATAAACTAGAAGTTTCCAACTAAAATCATCAGTGACCTCTGCTTTCAAAATTTAGTCTCAGACTTAAGAAATTATTTGCACTAAATTTAATTTCAGAGTTAAACAATTTTTTTAATCCTGCAAAGATAAATTCTAGTTCACTTCTACATCTCAACCAGTTTCAGCAGCATTTATGTTTTAACAATTAATTTCAGGGAGAACTTGTAGGCTCTAGGTTTGATCAAATTTTGACGTATGCCATATTGGTTTTGCATGGTCTGGTTTACGGTAGTGGGGGGACACAGAGGTGGCTTCTGCGAGAAGGCCCTGATGGCTCTGAAGATGGATGTGCTGCTGGCCAAGGCCTGGACAATTAGAAATGGTGGTAATATAGAACATTCTTATGTATTTAGGAACATTCTTAAATCTGTTATGACAGAGGTGTTACCAGCACTTCTAACTCCACTACCAAAACCAGGCAACGCAAAACCAATACATATGCTAAGAATACAATTTGGCTTTGTGAAAGAAAAAGTTAATAGAGCTTAACTCTGCTCTGTTAGGTTTTAGTAGCTTTTAAAGCCTAGCAGTTGAACATCAGGGATTAAAGAATAAAATCCACAGATTTCAAATACAGGTATTAACTTTCTATATACAATTTTCAAACCTTACAACATCTGAAAAGCAATTCTTGTTTTCCTGCTGAGGTGCTTGGTATTGTAGCAGTGGCTCTTTTCAATGTAAGCAGGAAAAACAGCAAACTAAGTCTCAGTGCATGGCAGTAAAAGTAATAAAGGAAACAAGGAATTGATTTCTGAGGGGAATTTTTAAAATAAATAGAGCAGGAAGGATAATCTTCATTTAAACTAAAATGGAATGAGGCTGCTGACACTAAAAATAGAAAAGATCCAATGGAAATTTTTTAAGTTTGAACAAATGCTGGCAAGTGAGGGAGATTTTGGAAGGCTACATCCTCAAGATAGGAAGTTATAAACACCTGTATCCTTAAATAAAAGAACAGAAGTTGATACAACTAATGAAGAAAGCAACAAAGAACAGCTTCAAATAAAGTATTATTTAAACAGAGGATGTAAAAACAGACATGCAGGCTAACAAGAAACTTATAAGAATTTCTAAACATATGCTACAAGTTTAACAATGGCTGAATGAGCTGAAATACCAAATGAGAAATTAAGATATTAAAAAAGGAGGTAGAAGGCAGAAACTAGTGAAAGCCACAAGAATGAAACATTAAGTGTATAACATCAGATCATTCCCACCAGCTGTCCAGCTCAGAGAGTAACAATGACTGTGACACGGGAGGGAGACATAAGGGAGGCAAGGGAGCCAACAGGACAAAAAGCATGGTAATAGCTGCAGAGTTTATTTATGTCCATGTATATTGTATAAGGAAAGTTACAGTACAGAGACTGGATTTTTTGTAACCCTCCTAGACCAACTAATTAGCAATAGGTAAGAGAAAAGGCAACTCTCCATGTAGTTCTAAGCAGTACAAAGAGGACCAGTGAAGGATCCATAGGACAGAAGGGATAACATTTTTTAATTCAAAACCCTTTTTGCAACAAAACCGAAAGTTTCTCAGAATCACAGAACAACTTGGGTTGGAAGGGACCTGAAAGATATGCTACCCTCTTCAACTGCATTTCATTAAATTGAGGTCACTTCTAAAAATTAATTCAATGACTGTAATCTAAAAGAGTATAATGTTTGCATGTGGCATGAAGATTGTTTACTGGCATCATATTATAATCTCAAGGTGATTGAATAATATCAGTCCAAAGAGACTTTTGAACAGTCACACAAAGAGCCTGACTGACCCTACCCTACAAAATCATCGTATTTAAACAGTAGATAAGAATATTAAAAATTTAAAGAGAGCAGTTGGTCCTGCAAAAAATGAAAGTTGTGTTTAAGTAAGGAAAACCTTAGAGTATGTAAGATTGGGCAAACAGAGCCATAATGAACCAGGTCAGATAATATTTTGAGGAATAGCTAGTTGAGTGGATAATAACTAAGACTACCAACTTTTTCAAATATATCAGAAGCAGGAAGCCTGTTAGACACTGCCAAATACGTTATCACAATTTTAATAAACACTTGAGAAAGATCCAGCCATGGCAAAGTTGCTAAATGAGTTATTGTATTAATATCCATCACAAAGAGCCTTGGGGAGAATCCACACAGCCTTTCTTCAGAAGGGAAGAATTTGAGGCACTGTATCAAATTCATGTGTCAGCAGAAGTTTCAAACAAATCTATCCAATAAACAGGAACAAATCACCAGAACCAGATGTTACTGAACTATGAGATGTACTATTTAGCTATGTCATCACTTAAGTTCCCCCAACAACAAGCTAAATTAAAGAAATGAAATCTGGCCAATATGTCTCAATTTTTAAACTGGTTTTAATAAAATTTGAACAAATATTTCTTCAGCACCTGAAAAATGGCAGGAAAAGATTGAATTACAATATATTAGAAGCTATCAGAAGAGACTTTGACAAACCTTTTGCAGAAAAATCACACCTCTTCTGGCCATTGAAGACTTTCACCAGACTCTATTTTAGAAAAGCTCTGATGTTTTATACAGCTTTAGTGAACTTCCAAAAAGTCTTTGACAGTGTTCCTCAACAGAAATTATTTTAAATGCCATTGGAGGAAAGTGATTCCATTAATTAAAAAGGTAATTAGCAATTAGGGGACAAAGGTATAAGTAAATAATTGGTCTTCACTGCCAGCAGTCTCTACAGAGTTATAATACAAGGAGGAAAAATAATGTTCTTGGGATATTACTTGATAAAGTAAGTGTGCACTGAAAAGGACACTGAAAAGAGAAATCTTGGACTAATTTTGGTTAGTCCTCCAAAGATATTGGTTCCATGCCGAAGATGTCTCAAAAAAACCCAACAAACCCATAAAAACATCTTGGGAAATAAAGAAAGAATAAAGTGGGAAAACAACATTATGCTACCATGTTATCATCCTGTGCCAAAAAAAGTGAGTATTGTTTACTGTTCTGGGAAGTCTTCCCTAAACATTTATGGCTTAACTAGAAGAGGTACAGGGATACAATATTGATAATCAGAGTATGGAAAGACTTCTATACATGGAGACATTGCTCAGGTTGGGATTTTTAGACCTGGTGAAGAGCAATTTATGCAGGGTGGAGTAGAAATTCAGAGGGGAGGATGCATAGGAACTGTAACTTTCTCATTTACACCTATCCTAAGAATAAAGAATCACCAGCTAAAATTCTCAGACAGCAGATTTAAAACAAACAAGAGGAATACAAAGCACATAATTACATCTTACAGCTCATTGTCCAAGGATGCCTAAAGTACCAAAAGTTTAAAAGGTTTCAAAAAGCCCCTACAGACAATTTATGATGATGGCTCAGGAATTTCAAGTCCACAGATTTCCAAAAGCAATACTCCCATTATTTTCCACAGTCCACATCTTTGGCTATGCGTTTTGTGAGACTGTTTATTAACCCAATGTCCTTATGTATTTCTGAGAGATCTCCACACACCAGGATATATACTGAAGTATATTGATATATTTTTTATTGCCTTCCATCCTTCAGGTGACACTTTCTCATTAGAGGCATTCAATGTAGCCTATAAATCCACATGTGGGCTTATGTATTACCTTGGTGGAAAACAGAAAAAGGTCTCCAAGGTTACTGGCTGCATTTTCAAAAAGGAAATTGATGCTACTGATGCTATAAGTTTATCTTATAAATTCTTTGGAGCAATGGTTGCTTTCTTTTGCTGTTGACTTCTTCTGTATAGGGGGAAAGAAGGCACCAAAATAACTCTTCAAGGTTCAGAGGATAGATGTCTCTGCTCTTTCTCCTCCCAGGTAGCTGTGCACTTATGAGTGGAGACCTCCAGGCCATAGAACTGTCTGTCTTCCTGTGCCGTGGCCATAGTGCTCAGTGAGTTCAGAGCTTGCTACACAAGCAGAAATATGTACAGACAAATCTAAAATCAGACACTCTTGAGTATTAGGTTTTGTAAATCAAACATGAGCTTTTCTTCTTTTAACCAACCTAATCTTCCTCCATGGGAGTATATTTTTCTGTTTTATGTTTGGCCTCCTTTAGCTGGCTGAACTCCCCCTAATTAAGCCAACTTATTGCAGGGCCAGCATCTTACAGCTTCTAAGACAACCATGGTCAGAAAGTCATGTGTCTTTTCTGCTTGCTCTGACCTTAAAATGAGAGGATAAGGATTAAAAACAAGCAAATTACTCCCCTAAGAGAGAAGGGAGAAAATCCAGCTGCTGGCAGGCAGAGAGCAGCAGCAGAGCAGGAGTGTGCTCCCCCTGCCTTCGCCCTGGGCCCCTGAGTGCACGCTCAGGGTGTTCCCCAGGGAGCTGGTATGGACACCACAGCCCAGCTGAACAGGCTCACTAATGTGCCCACAGCACTGCCTGCACATGCACAGCACCAGCATTGTGATGTTACAGGAATAACCATTGTCTTACATGATGGTCATTGTTATCACTGTGTCAAGACACAGCAGAGAGAAACCGTTCAAATAATTTAATTAAAGTATCCAGCACTGAGAACAGGTGAAATCACAGGCTTCATTTTGGCACTTCTGCCAACACGTGTTAGAGAGAAGGTGTTTCTAGCTACCTCCACACAAAGAAAAATCAAAACATAGATGCACTATTTTTTATTCAAAGATATCTTTGATTTTCTTGTTTAAATTCAGGAAATTATGTTAAATCTCTAATACAAAATCGACTAGATTTTGCCAGTACTATCATCTGGAAGTATCTATATTTGAGTATGAATCCAACCTTAATTTTTCCTGTCAAATAGGCATTTGATACTGTTCTTTTAATCAATTCTTTTAGAAAAGACATACACAGGAAAAAAACTAATCTTATGTAGATGCACCTGCTTCAATGAATGATGACTTTGTTCCATTATTTTATCTCTACACTTATCTTTATTGCAGCAATGAAATAATTCTGGCAGAACAATTCTTGAATTGACTAAATATTTACAGTACATAAAACCACTGAGAAATTTACCTGCCGATTATCCCAATCACATACTTCAATACTTGTTTAAATACAACAGGGAAAGAGAGAATATAGCTTTTACTTCAAATAAGACATCCAGTGTTTTAAACTGTTTCAAAACTATATTTCTTCTCCAGCAACAACGTGCTTTTGTGCCAACTCCTAAATAACCATAAATTTCTTTTTATATAAACCTTAATGAATACTTGGCCAAGATGCTGTTGGCTTCTACCTTTGAGCAGAAATGGAAAAACTGCACACTGAGCAAAATGGAAAAAGAGATCACAGCAAGCCCAATGTTGCATTTTGCATTTAATGTGAAGGAAGCCTTGTTTTCGTGGTGTTGCAGTTTTCAGTGTTTTTAATCTTAAAGTGGCTGATCAATTTAAGGTAAGTGGCAGGCATTTGGCCTAGTTCCCAGGCTCTGCTTTCCTCCCAGAAAATAAAGGATTCAGTCAGACACACAGACAAGGGGCATCATCGGTGGCTCTCGCATTCCAAGCATTTTAGCACAGATTAAGTTGGAATGGTTTTACTGTTTACTGAAATCTCCTAGGTGTTGCATTTTATCCCCCCCTGGCTGTGGTTATCCAGGTTGAGCTTCCCAGGTCAGGACCTCCATAATCAAAATGGCTTGTAGAGCCTTGAAGGGAAATAAAAAGTACAGGTCAAGACTCCTTATTAAAATGCAATTTCAGCAGCTTACTGCAAAATGTTAAGTCCCCAGACAACAGGTAATTTAGCAGTGAACTTTTTTCCTAAAGCTTGCAGCAAGGCAAGAGCTGTTTTACATGCATTCCAGAGGAAAAAGCGAAGATAAGCTTCTTAAGAAGGACAAAACCTCAGCACTTTGTGTGTCTGGAAATAACCGGCAGATAATTAAGTGTTATTTTTAGACTTCTTTCCCCTTTTAGGTGCAATAAAGTGCAGATTTCAGTGTCTAATAACAAACTCATATTTGGCTTTATTATGTAATTGTGAAAATTTGGTTGTTTTAATAGCTCCTGTCTGCGAACAATAACTTTAAATAAATATAAATTATATTATTTAATATAGTCACCCTTTTGCAGATACTCAGATTTTTTGAGATATTTTGATAAATTAGCTGGAATTGCATATGCACAAAGGACAGACACTGTGTGGAGAGTTCTCACTATCCACATTCCTAGGAGCTATCAGATGTTTGACTGTTTGCAGTACTGGGGTATGAATGTGAGGCTGCTTTCTTGTTGATAGTTTTAGAAAAAAAAAATTCCTCAGCTACTCATCTAATCTTTTTTCCAATTAGCTATGCCTTTAAAATAAATTGATCACCAGATTGAAATGAACAGTATTCCTGCCCAAAAGTGAATTGGTAGTTTGGAGAATTTAAGCAGAATAGGAACAGTAAAAATGTAGGGGCTACACTTCTTTTTTACATGCAGAAACATTTCTCAGATATACTCCAGCCAATTTACAAACAGTTTCCCTTGAAAATGTCAGTCTTTCCACAGCTTGGGTGTTAATGACCCCTAATAATACAACTGAAGATATTCTGTTCCTTGGACCATTTATTGAAGAGTGATGTTGTAGATGTATACCTGAGCATGCATAAGCATGTCAGTTATGAGACTGGACTGAACTGACCCTGCCTGTGCCTCTGGAATCCCAGTTTCACAGCAACACTCTGGGAGGTATCAACACATTGCAGCCAGGTGCCAGTGCCTTTCTGGATAGCATCATTACATAGTCAAAGCTTCCATCATTTATGCCTTTTTCCCCCAGGTTCGGTCTTTAAAAAGCAAGAAATCAATTCAATGGGAAAATTTGTTTATTTAATCAAGCAAGTTAAATTATGAGGGAATATACTCAGTCCTTAGGTAGGAGATAAAAAAATAGTGGTACAGTGTGAGTTTGTGAAAGCTCAGATAGCCACAGAGAGCAGGGCAGTGCCAAGGACAGTGAGGGGCCATGTACACTCCACACAGACTGAGAGGCAGGGAAGGAGTTAACTGCAGCCCCAAGGAGGGGCAGGAAGCTGACCAGCTGTGTGCAGTTGCAGCTGCTGCTATAAAAAGGCTTTGCCTTAGAGGACAGGGAGTCACACTTGAAGGGAAGGAAATTCTTCTTGTGAACTTACAGTCCTGAAGGGAAGGAAGTGGGTTTCTGATGATTGGCTACCTGAAATTTGGAAGATCTTGCTAGCGTCTGATGGATAAACTGAGTTTGTCCACTTGGTCAGCATTTGCTTGCTGTTAGTGCTGTCTAACCAATATGTGTCTTAAGTCCTCTTCAATGTTCCCATTTGGCAAAAAAAAATGTTGAAAATTGTAAAATGCTGTAGCTCATACTGATTGTTTGTCCACTGCTGTGCAGAAGCCCCATGCTGACCTTTCTCCAAGGAGAGATGGTTTTATTATGGGACTGTTTCCATGAGGTCTTTGAAATAGGACTACGTCTGGGTAGGTTGGGAGGGGGTGTAAAATGCTAACTGGGTAAGTTTGTAACAACGCTCTCCCAGAACCCTGATAGAGGGTTCAGCTGTAAAGGGAAGGAAGCATCTTCCTGACAACCCTTGAGGAAATGACTTAACCCTCAAGGGAAAGAGGGCAGAGGAAAAAGACTGCTTTATATAGCCCAATAAATACTTTCATGCATACAGGGATGTTAAAAAAGCAGTTTTGGACTTGATATTGATTGATTTCACATGTTGCTGTCCTCTTCCTTCCTTCCTCCTTTCTTACAAAAGTATTAGTATGAATTCTTCTCTGAGGGATAACCTTACCTGAACATGTCCTCATAATTCAAATGGATTCTCTTTTTTAAACCAAATAAAATATATTAGCGTGTTATCAGATCTCTAGGTGAGATTTTTCCATCCTTGTTTGTGACTTGGAGGCATATATGGAGGTCAAGCAAAAAGAGTCACCACAGATAAATAAAAAAGTTTTGAACCCTGATGCTGCAGTTCAGTTCAGCTGCTGAAACACCACAGGTACAGTGTGTGGCACACAAGCCCCTTAGCCATACTTGGACAGAGCTTTCTTCTGCTGGCTCTACAGGCTGGCTGGCTCTTACTTTCCCTTTGGCTAGTCTATGGGAAACAGAGAGGGTTTTATTAACCAAGGTTGCACTGCTTGGGAATGGTTTGTAGCCTGCCAAACTAATCACAGCAAAGTGTCACAAGATTAGATTTGTCCTGGCTGGCTAACTCAGACTCTCGTGAGACAGCAGGAAAAAGTAGCAGAAAAGGACAAAGAAGATCTAAATAGGAATTAAGGCTGGTTGTGCTGCAGGGTGCAAAAGAAATAGCGAATCCAATTCCCATTTGTATTTGAGATACTCTGATACCTGTAGAGGAGAATATAATGGAGTGGAGCACAAATGAGATGCTGAAGTTTGTCTCCCAAATTGCTGGGATTTTAAGTGGTTGTGTTAGGGACAGCTTTCCCAGAGAGAGCTAAAGTCTGAGTTCCTTTCTCTTTCGCCACATATGGTTGTTCAGCAGGTGTTGTACCCCTGGTGTCACGCACAGTGGCCATGGCTGACCCTGCCTTAGCAAGGCACAGAGCAATGGTAAAACTGACTCCAGCTGGGAGTGCGCAGGGCAGCCCTGATCCCGTGGGCACCAGAACTACATGTGGCATGGTGGCTGTTACTCAGCAGCTGACAGGCAATTTTGCTTCCTACCTCCTCTAGCCCAGATCATCAGATGGTTCAGGCCTGTTCAAAATGGGTTTTTGAAGAAGACTTCTCTGTTGTTTGCTCAAGGTTTGTCTACAAAGAGCTCTGCTATAAGGAGTGCTAAATGAGAGACTAAATGACTCAGTGAAGATCCATGTGTAGTACATGCATATAACTAAGATGTCATGGAGAAGAAGATGTGGATAATCAGTGAAACTGCTATACATCCCACAGGAATACTCTTTATCTAACCCATATATAAAGTAAAGTATGAAATA
This sequence comes from Calcarius lapponicus, assembly GCA_039654755.1. Lineage (NCBI taxonomy): Eukaryota > Metazoa > Chordata > Aves > Passeriformes > Fringillidae > Calcarius > Calcarius lapponicus. The sequence continues at coordinate 24,098,560 of CM077464.1, forward strand.
TTGGAGTTTCTTAAGTTTATTTAGTTCAATCATTAATCTAATTCTGGACATAAAAAGAATAGGTTCAACTCCTCTAGTTAAACCTATTCCTGTCCAAATTGCAAGAATATGAGGAAAAATGATATGGCCTTTAATTCAGATCCTATTTTCATACAAATGAATATTCAACTGTGGACATCCTTGAGAACCTAATATTCCTATACTCCTATACTATGGAATACATAGTTACACTTAATAAATGTGGCCAGAGGGGAGGCATAAACTCACTTTAAATGGCTTATTTATGTTGATGTGGTTTATTATTTATCTACCCAAGCATGCTATGCTGAGACATCAGGCTGTCTTACAGACTTCATCTGAAGTTATAGGCTTGGTGAATGATATCAACAAAGTAAACATTAGGTCTGATATATGTTTTAATGGTTTGGTTGACAGAATGTCAGTCAAAAGACCTGAAATTAATTCCTAGTTACTTAGGTAATTTATTGTTATTTATTTCTCACAAGAACATTATCATGATCAAAGAGGTGACTCAACATTTGGATTATACAGTCCAGACACTCATTTGAAGAAAGTAAAAAATTGGATTGCTGATTGCTTATAACTGAGCTAATCTCCCAAGATGCTGGCATGACAGGCAGTATTCTTTGGAGTTCAGCCAAAATTTTCAGCTGGAAAATCCTGTGAAAAATCCCTTTCTCCTGTGAGGTTCATAGAAGCAATGCTCTGTGGATTGCATCATTAAATCAGAAGATCTCATATCTTTACCAAGCTCCTTTATTATTTCAAATTAGTATCTGGCAACTCCCCCAAAGGTAACATGGAATATAATAGATTGTGTTTGAAATCCATTACCCATGCATTTGTTTACCCATGCACCTATACCAAATATTTCAATAACTGCACTCACTCTCACAAAGTCTCTGTGATTAGTCAAGATAATTATGCCCATATTCACACTTACCTTTTAGAGGATTGGTTCCTCTTATAGACAGTTTTCCATTGCTTTAAGGCTGTATAGCCCGACATTCTTACGCTCCACGTGATGATGCACACTTTCATAGGAATTTATAAATTGTACTAATAAGATTGATTTTAGAAATGTATACTGTTTTTCTGAATATATAGTGGTTAATTAAAAAAAAAAAAAAAAGAAAAGCTTTCCTATTAGAAAAAAGTTTTCAATCAATAGCAGGAAATGCTTGAAATGCTCAGATGATTGAAAGTAAATCAAATAGACCAGGATATTTGATAATTAATTCCCTCACCAAAAAGACATGAGAGGAACTGTGGAATTCAGATCTTAGTTCTCTCTTACTGTAACTATACCACACATTGCATCAACTTCTCCAGATAAAATTAAGAAACCAAATTTTAAAATTTTAATTAAAAATTTAATCTTAAGCTAAGCCAAATTTAGCTTAGCTAATGCATTCAATGGAGAATTTCCAAGCAAATCTTTATTCTATCAAAAACATGATAACAAATTTCTGTAGAGTATTCATAAAATCTTTGGTAAATCAGACCCCTGCTTGTAGGTCCTGTGATTTTTAAAAATTTTTATTTATTTTTATTTCTGTTTGTTTGTTTGTTTTCTAACAAATGAGTTTTAACATATTCCAAGCTTCTAGTTAATGCAAAATCAGAGCAGGAGAGAAAGGGAAATATAGAAAGGGGGGAAAAGTACTGTGACATCCATTTGATAGGTTATCTAATAAGACAAACCCTACTTTTTCGATAATTTTATTTAATTGATCCAGGTAAACCTGTAGATAGTTTAATTGACATAAGCTTGAAAATTCACAAAGCATTAAGTCACTATGGAGTTCCATAAAATGACTTTGCTAACTTTTTTTTTTCACACCATTTTAATAATATTTCCTTGTTGTTTGTGCAGCATGGAATGTTATCTTTATGTTCACAGTTCTTGGAAGAAGGCAGATAGCTTCTCATTTGTTTACACATTTATCTAAAATAAATTGCAGATGCAGCTGAAGGTATCTGTTCCTTCCTTCCCTTCCTTCCCTTTCTTCCCTTTCTTCCCCTCTTTCCCTCTGTCTTTGTTCTGGGTTCTTTTTCCTTCCTTCCCTTTGGGCCTCCTCTAATGATAGCAAAATTCAGAAAACATTGGCATTTTCAAAGCTTTTTTGTTAATCACATGATTTGTAACAAAATTCAAAATAAATTATTCATAATGCTTCCTGCCTTAACATATTGCAGATTTGTACAATGCACTCAATAGCTTGCTAGCAAAAAACTGCATCATAAATGAAAATTTCAAAATTCTCATGTGCTGTTTTTCCAGTAAGTGACATTTTATTGTTTTTTCAAAAAGAATCATCTGCTGTGCAGTGTTGGGATTTATCTGGCAGGTTAATCTTGGTCAGACAGTCTTTAAAGGAAATGGTTGAAAAAACCTAGCCAAGAAATGATGGATAATATAGAGAGGAACAAAATCCTCATAAATGCAGGTTGAAAGCTTTTGGTTCAGCCTCTTAGATTAAAGATCCCATTACTCTGCCCATGAGTTCATGGCTTAATCTTGTGCAACACAAATAATTGACTCTCAGCCTCTTGGTATATCTGTTAATTTTTTTTTTTTTAAAGATGTTTAGGTGAAAATTGCAATATAGCTGAACACAAGGTATTACATTCAGCACAGGCTGAGTGATACTCACTGTGATGCAGGTAGTAAGAGTAAAAGGATGTGGCTTGTACTAAGACATCAAAAAAAAACGCTGTGCCCCTCCAGTTGCTAAAGCTGGTAATTAAAGCATGTTAAAGCCCAGCTTTGCACAATGAAAACAGAGAAGAGTCAGAACACACGATGGTGGTCTCAATCAAAACTTGGCTAAAAATCAAATTATTGCGATCCTGTTTTAACTAAATGTCATAGCATGAATGGTCAAGACATGTAGTTAGCTATAATTCAAATGCATGTCTCCTTTAGAGGAGTTGTCCCAACAGTGAACAAATTATTTCAGTGGTGGCTTCTCTGCTTGTTTGTCCCAACAGTGAACAAAAAAGCAGAGAAGCCGCCACTGAAATATCTGTCTTTCAGCACCATAGCTGGCAGCCTCATGCTTCAGTTTTATCCTACCCTAACTGAAGACTGAGAGCATGTCAATGGGTATAAATTAGCCAAACTGAAAAGTCAGGTAAAATATTTTATATGAATATCAGAGCAGAAAAATCTAGAATAGTACTATAACAAAGGCACATAGACTAATAGTCTTCATGCATTTTATCTTGGAGGATAGTCTGGGCAATCAAAAAAATCAGCTGATATAACTCACTGGAGTGGGTAAGGATGGGAAACCTCAAGAAATTAAGCTGTAAAAAAGTTGAGATTTAAACAGTATAAACAATATACTCTTCAGAGTACAAGTCATATCCAGAATCTTAAAAGCTGCTGCGGTGCTGTCACTGGATGTTAAAAAAATGATCAAAGAAGGGATTTGGAACAACATGTTTACATGGCCTCATCAGAATCTGACGGAAACTACAAAGTGCAAGTAAACGTTATATAACCTGTCAGGATCTGGGGAGGTTATAAATCCATAGATAAAAAACAACGTGGGAGATGTAATTTCTGTGGTTTTCAAGAAGTTTTGATAATAAATTAATAAGGAAGTCAAATAATAGTGGATCATTGAGCAAACGGCTTGTTTGGATTAAAGTTTTTTAAATTATAAAATCAAAGTAATAATGAACAGGTGCACTTTGAGGTGATAAAAATAATAGTTAGCTTTCCTAGTTGCTGCTATACATGGTGTTATTAGAAACACTTAGAGCTCATGCCTTGAAAGAGGAAGTTTTATTTTGAAAATATATTGTATTCAAAGTTGAACACCAGCTGGAAGAATAGATGTAATTGCTTATTAAAAGCATAGTGGCTTTCAAAAGGTTCTGATAACACCTGAAGAAGGAAATAAAATAATCTTCATTTCCACAGCTGTTTTCTTCATTAGAACAAGATAAAAATGAACAAATATTGTAGGGAGCAGCAATTCCTGCTGCACATTCTCTAGGAATTCTTGTACCATGGCTAAAGGTGTTTGAATACTGGAGAGTACAAACATTTTTTGATAAACATATGAGAAATAATACTTTAAAACCATATTTTTTTTCTGAAGATAAATTTAGAGTCTTTTCAAAGGAAGATACAGAATTGCAATAAGATGCATTTTTATTTCTTGTCAGCAACTAATGTTAGCAATGGTCATTTGCCTGTATAGTGGTATTAAATACAATTCTGTCTTACCTCATTACAGATTGCAGCAAAACTTACCTGCTGTTCAAGATACAGAACAAAAACCTAGAAATTATATGCTCAGTTCTGCTAAGGTGTCCCTTGTGTATTAACTTATCTTGACAGTCCTCTACCACAGAGTGAAATGATGGATAACATAGAGGATAAATAGTCTCAGGTACACATAGAGCTTGTAAAGGTGGAGAGTATTTTAATCCTAAAGACAATAAAAAGTTTAAAGTTTCCTGAGTGAAATATTGAGAATTCTCAGGAAAACCACAGACACTCACAGCCCATCCATCTGCTGTCCCCAGCTGTGCAACAGAAGACCAAAAAAAAAAGAAGAAGAGAAATGCAAAAGCAGTGCTTTTCCAAGAAATAAAAGGAAATGTTTCCTTCAGCAGTATGCAGTCAGACTGAAATTCAGTACTGCAAGAGGTAGTTGAAGACTGCAGTTGGATCTTATGAAAGGATTGTTCAGTGAATGTTTGCTCATTAATATTACAAGTCAATCCTGGGATAAGAGTGCACAAACTTCCCACCTCAGGGCATAGGCATTTAAGATTAAAACTCCCTGCCCTCAGAGTTTTTGAAAAGTACAGCATCATTTTGGTTGGAAAATACCTCTAAGGATCATGAAGTCCAACTCTTATCTAGCACCACCATGTTTACCATTCAACCACGTCTATAAAAGCCACATCCACACATGTTGAACACCTCCAGAGATGGTGATTCCACCACCTTCCCTGGCAGCCTGTTCCAATGCCTAACTACCCATTTGGTGAAAAAAATCTTTCCTGATTTCTAACCTAACCCCTTCCAGCACAACTTGGGGCCATTTTCTCTCATCTTGTCACTTGTTACCTTGGAGAAGAAGCCAACCCTCACCTGGCTACAACATCCTTTCAGGCAGTTATAGAGCTTTCCCTTAGCCTCATTTTCTCCAGTGTAAACTCCAGCTCCCTCAGCCATTCCTCAGAGGACTTGTGCTCCAGACCCTGGAGGTATCTCCATCCCAGCAGTGTTCTCTAGGCTGCAACCACAATTTTAAGAGAGAGAGGAAAGCAATATTCTGAATTTAAACAACAAAGTGCAGTAAAACATAGTCCTGACATGTTTTAGCTGACAGCAGTTCTGTCCCTTACTCAAACCACAGCAGCATTTATCTGTAGAAAGACCTATCACTAAGTATGCCAGTACTCAATACTTGGATCAGGTGAGAGCCAGCAGCAAAATCTCAAGATAGCATTGGCTGCCCAAAGGAATGAGAATCCTTTTGCAGGTTCTGCAGTCCTAGGTTAACGAGCCATCCACATGAAAATACAGTAAGTCATCCATCCTGGTGAGAGAAGATCCCATATGAATGAATGGATGCCCATAAAAGTGATGGCAGAAGCACAAGGAGAAGGATCTGTTTAGTGAGTCCTAGCTGAGTATTTGTTCCAGGCGCTGAATAGCAGGGCTAAAATTTTGGACAAATGTACATTCAGCATTAGCAGATCTCAGGGAACTTTGGTACTGAGCCAAAACTGAGCTGTGCCACCTGAAAGATGGACAAGATTAGGATTTTGATTTAATAATTTGGCTGGTTTTAAACAGATCCACATAGTTCCCACAAAAAGCATTTTCTTGATTCCTAGACTACTTTGCCACCTATTGAAAACCACAGAGATATGTGAACTTTTCAAAGAAAATTAATGATATTTTAATGTGGTTGAAAGTATTAGGCATCCTAGAAATAAGGGGAACACACACTGCCCCTGTGTTTTAGTTCAACTGTTACAAAACAACATAAAGATCCCTAAACAGTGTACTTCCTCTTTGTAGGCATTGTACATATATTTTTTCAGAGCTGCTGAAATCCAGAAATAACCAATCCATTATTGCAGCTCTGTTCCATGTTGAGAAAGATGTTTCATGTTTATCTGCATACAGCAGTGAAAAGCACATATTGAAGAGGTGGGTAAAAGGATAGATATATTGTTTAAAGCTCAGGGATGAAACTCATTTAAGCCAAGAACACTTTGCTCTCAGGTCATTAATAGCAAGCAAATCAGGCAATGCAGAGGGAATCTGCAGTGAAAAGGATCCCTTTCATTTTATATTTCATGGTTCACTTTAAGGAGGGGTCCCCTCTTTTCTTTTATTTTGAAATCAATGTCGTTCATAGCAGTCATTGTGCTCCCTGTCCCCCCCACTGAAATGACAGGATGGGTTTCAGTTTATCCCAGTGGGAGCCCAGCAGCCTGGAAGCCAAGTGGTGGGATATCTTTGTAACTGCTTGGCAATTCTGATCAAGACAAAAGTTCTCCAGCCGGTTAGAAAGATGGATTCAGCAACTACAGGGCCAAATCCAACCAACAAACAGTGGCCAAATTAATTCCTTGGTATCAGCTATTTATTGTGCAATAGCATGATAAACCCAAAAATTAATCTGGTACCTGAGGTCTGGCAGTTCTGGCTTGAAAGAATTCTAACCTCTTTTTCAGAGGTACCCAGAGCTCCTTCTGACTACTGTGGGATAGCACGCTACACTACCCAGCACTCCCCAAGAACCAGCTACTGATTAACTGTAAATTTTCCCACAGCATTAGGGGCCTTTTTAAATGCTTTTTAAGGCACCTTTTTGAATCCTTTAACATTTATCAAATCTCTAAAGAACTTCTTCAGAAAAAAACCCAACAGAACATGCAAGCTTGGTTGTTTAGCTTCTCTATTAGTTGAAAAAATTGACCAGAAACCCAAAATGGTATACCATTACTAAAGTTTCTACCTCTGTACACATTAAAAGCCCTGGAGAGGGGAGGAAGAAGGTCCCACACCCAAAACTTCATTTTTCCTCAAGCAGTGACCTGTTTTCTAATTTTTATGACCAGAGGGAAAAAAATTAGGCATGCCCTAAGCCAAATATGCACCTGTGTTCTGCTGTACCTTTGTGTCATTCCCTTCTTTGACGTGGCCAGGTCTTTCACTGTGCTTATATTTGTCAACTATTTCTGAATTCACAGGCTTAACATCTTTTAGGCTTCAAGATAGTTTTTTATGGTCTATTGAAGCTACTGCGGGAAAAGGACACCTGTTAATGACAAATGAGTCACAAAAGCTGTAGAAGGATGTTGGTTTAAATATTTACTGAATCTAGTGCATAACTACTAAAACATTTATCACCTCTTAACATACTGAATATTGTACATTTACTAGTAACTGAATAATTTTAAAATTTTGTTTCCCATCACACCTTACAAATGCTAAGCTTTACTTGGAATATCAAATTAGTTCTATTCTTAAGCAAGAATGTAATTTCTTCCACTTCTCCACTATTTCCTCTTTATTTCTTTGTGCACTGAAGTAGTTATTCAGTCAACAGAAACAAGTATGATTCCAGCAACTGTGCTCATTAGAAAGCTACTAGTCCAGAGCCAGAAGAGGGAGCCTAGAGAGCAAAACATTCTTCTCTGTTGGCCACTAGCTTCTAGGCTGGGTTGTTGGGGTTTAAGGGTGGGGGTTTTTCGTTTGTTTGTTTGGTTTTTTTTCTGTGTTGGTTTAGTTGATTTTTTTTATAATTGTTCCACAATAGAGCTGCACATAGGAATGGGGATGATAACTTCCTTGTCAAGTTTCACTGTTAAACAAAATGCCATCAAAGAATAGAATGCATTGACCTTTGATCATCATATTTGGGGAGGATATAAAGTTGCCATAGTGCAAAGCTCAGCCTTTTACTGTGGATCTCAACCAGTCCACTTATCATAGTTCCACCTTCTTTTGTATATATTGACAGGGAATAAAAAGTGTTTCTATTAATAATATTAATTTTTGCCAGTCTCAAGTCTGAATCCCTATTATAGTGTGTGTTTTTTCTCTTTATTGTCCTTTCCCTTATTTTGGCCACTTACAGGAATGAGGAAGGGTCCTCCCTGGTACCATGTTTGCTCAGCTGTGCCTGTCCTCTTATATATGAGTTCCAGGGATCACTCTCGTAACAAGCACAGTTCTCCTGCAGTCCCCAACCACAGAGAGGAATTCCCTTGGCTCCTCTGGATTCCATCAGACACACACACAGCCCTGAAGCTGTATTTGTGGCTCCAGAGCTACAGACTAGGTATTATTTTGTGTGGTGGGAGACAATGCTCCCTCTTGAGAAAGAGGTGTCTATAGACTAGATGTGAAGTTCACTAAAATCAGTTTTCCCTGTATCTTGAGACCATTAGGTCATCAATATCAATTAAACATGGAAAAGAAGAGGTAAAGAAGCAGCCGATGATTAACAGAAGCAAGATGTAATTTTGGAAGACCTGTCAGGAAAAAAGAACAAAGTCTTTATTTTCATCCATTTCTTTCCATGAACAAATGCTGTAGGTTGCCTGGAGAGATCATGGAGTTTCCACCCTTGGAGATATTCAGAAGCCATCTGGACACATCCAGGGCAACTGGCTCTAAGTCACCCTACTTGATCAGGGGGGCTGGAGCAGATGACTTCCAAAGATACCTTCCAGCATTGACCATTCTGTGACTCTGTGAATAACAGGTATAATTTAAATTTAATTGAAACTAAAAGGTAATGATTGCTTTTTCCTCAGTTTATGCTGGTTTATGGTTTTTTACTGTATTGAAAATACATTCAACTTTCTCTTGCTTGTTGCATTTTTGCTTCCCTACTTCTTCGTTTTCTTTGATATCAGATCTCAGAACGCCACAAGAATGATGCTGTGATGACATTCTTCACCCAACTAAAATTGTAGAACATCCTTATTTTAGAATTTTATTGTAGAAATCCTTATTTTATTGTAGAAATCCTTATTTTTTCTATACTGCAGCAGCATTTCAGCACCAGAAGGGCTGAGAAGGAGTCTGGCCCAACTATATAGCAAAACTCCCCTGGGAAATAGCTTCTTTCCCAAGCTTATCACAGGATCTGTTAACAGCTTCAACAGTAATTCAGATGCTCAAGGAAACTGACCTCAAGGTTAAATTAAAGAGTTTTGCATTTTCTAAGTTGTTTGTTTTAAATTACTACAATACTTTGCCATATCATCAAGTTTTGCAAGACTGCCTCTCATCACCAACTGTTACCCTGTAAGTTTCGCTGAAAAATCCTGATTGAAGGACTTTGCTTTGTGGAAGTGTGACACTGAAAAAAGCCTTGAATTATGGGCCCTGTGGTTCAAAGACTTTATTTAGATAAAGCCTATTGCAATGAAAAATACCTAAAAAAAAAATCAAATCATTCACCCAATTGTTGTAATTCAGACTTTTTACAGAAATTGATACAAATCAGAAAAGGTTCCCTCTTCACATTAAATGGAGCCAACTTTTGAGTTGTACTCATTCCAACTCTTATTGCAGTCAGTGGCTCTACCCAAAATACAGTCAGTACAGATTTTGCCCACAGAGTGATGATATTCAGCTACCTCTTATGGCACACTTTGAGGCATGGTATTTTGCTTGTTTTCTAACATTGATCTCCAACTCATCAATAAAATGAACAAACACAAAAAGAATGGAGAGTCCTGGCAGCCATTTCTACAGGTAGTTAGTGCAACTAGGAGCTAAAAGAAAACCTTTGATAAGAAACAAAACATGCTGATTTAAAAGAATGTTTAATATCATAGTATATAGTTCCTGTAATTCATAATCCCTACTTCCTTGAGTCTAAAGTATTTCTTTACATTTTATAATTGTCATTCTCCCTTCTGAAAGAAGATACCTTGTGTCATTATTTCCTTTTAATTAAAATCAGAAGCAGCCCAGAATCAAGAGATTTCTGCAAGAGTAAGAGAACAGAACACTATGGAAAGCTTTGGACATGGAATCCAGAGGCTACCTAGAATAACCTAATGGTAGACCTTCAAAAAAGTTTCATTTTTAGGGTTATAATCATGCATGCATCATTTCTTCAAGCTGAGTATTGCCAGCACTGAAGGTTTTTCAGACTGAAGCCATCAGAAACATCTTGTTTATACCAAGATAATAGTAAGTCTCCTCATTTGTCTTTTAAATTTTTCCATGGTCTAAATTCCCTTAAATCTCGTAATCACAGTCTTAGTTCTGATGGCTCTGCTATTAGGGACATAGGGTTCACAACCTGAGGATGTAGTTCCAGAACTAAACTGCTTAGGTTGATTTCCTGGTTTAAATCCTATAGTTTATCCACCCTCAAAAAGATGAACTTGTTGCTTTTAACTACCACCACCCACTCCAGCTGGGAGAGCATTTTGTGGTGTTTTTTGGTTAGGCACAATTCCCTTAAGGAAAGGCCCATTCCCCTACACCAAAGAGGGCATGCATCTCACCTCCCTTTAGCGATCATAGATAGGTGCTGGGTTTAGAAAGACATGGATACTTATAGAATGAGTCATCTGGCCTTAAAACCAGATGATTAAAAGCAGTAGTGTGACTAATTCTCAGGAAGTGCCTAGCCTCGAGTAACTATGGAGGGAAAACAGCTTGTTCCTTTGGAGTAGCTGTCTAAACTTCAGACAGCTTGAATTTGGGACAATGAACTTCTCCATAGTGTCTTTCTGCTAGGGATGTCTTTCAGCACAGCAACATAGGCAGACAGCTCCTATCAGACAATAATCTGCAACTACAGAAAACATTTTAGAGGCACCTCTGCCCGATGAAAATGTTTGTTAGCATCATAAGGTCTGACCAGCTCCTGAGTGTACAGCAAGTACATTTGCAGAACCATGGCAAATGTGTATCTGCTGTGCTGGAACACATCTAACAGATCTATTCTTGCTCCTTTATGCATCAAAATGCTTATTTAATTCATAAATATATTTACTTATAAACACAAATGGGGAAACTGAAGTTTAGGGAAGACAAATTCACATTTTTCTGCATTTCAGTTATTTTTATGCCTTTCCAAAGCCTATTTTAATTAATTAGGACTATCATGTGTCTCCAAGGCAACAAGGAAGGTCTAGCCTACGACTCAGTGGACTTCAACAGAGCTAGTGGGAGCCTGGTTGTCCAGATCCATTTTTTCTCATGTGGTTACCCATGGATTCAGCTTTTGCAGTTACAGGCTTTCAATACTATTATAGAATCTCCAGTGATATTGTTTCCTATTGGTAGTAATTTGCTCAATTTCTAGGTTCTGAATGTCTGAGCTGGTACAGATATATGCAGGAGTCCTAATTAGGTTTCTTTTGCTGTCAAGTAAAATGCTTGAATTCAGAGTAACCTTGTTAATTTAGTTTAAAACTATTATTTTACATATTTATTGCAATGGATAAATTCAGCAAAAACTCACATAAACTTAATCTTTGTCAAGAACAATGTGTATTTTCCTCTCCACTGAAAGACTGAACAACTAAATAAAAATCAATTTCCAAATACCCACCTTGTAGTTTCATTTTAAGTTAGTACATTGGCTATTACCCAGCAGACAAAAGGCAGTTGTGTGCTTAATCTGATGTGTGCACCGCTGTCAGCTTACTTTGCTGAGTCAAATTTCTTGTTGTGTAGCTGATAAGCAATAACCACAGTTACTGGTTTCGTTCCTATGTTTTTTCTGTGATGAAAAATTAAGGGTTGATTAAACACTGAACAGCGAGTCTGTTGCAACACTTAAATTCCCATCTTTTTTTTTTTTTTCTTTTGGATGATGAGCACCAGAAATTTCCTTGATGGATAATAAGTGAAATTAGTCAGTAATCTTTACCCTCAGATCTCTTTCTTTTGTGCATGAATAACTTTTAAACCTATTATGGAGATATAAAACATGACTTTGGAAGCAGGAGCCTCAAGACAGACATCTAAATAATAGACCTGATTTTTAAAATCTTTAGAGTCCTTGAAAACCTCGGAGTTCCCAGCAGCTCCCCTGGAAGCTTGTGCAAGCCGCTGGATGGACTTTTGAAAACCAGGCATCCCATTTGCATGCTATTCTCCCTCAAACCTTAAATAGTTTTTTTAGAGAAGCTGTCACATCCCATACAAAAAAGCTGTCACTTTTAATGCATCCTGGTGTCTGTAGATTTCCACTCAAGTCCGTGCCTTATTCCCATAATATGGTGGTTTCTACTTGGGAAAAAAAAATTAAACATCATAACTAAAAATGCAAACAGCCCCATTAATTAATTGTAGGTTAAGTCCAAAAAGGTACTGAGCCTCTTTTGGTGGTGCAAAATCCTTCAGCTTTCTTTGCCTTCAGTGAATGGTAGCTCAGCTCCTCCTTGCAGCCTGAGACTCTGCGACTCCCCTGAGCACAGTTTTATGGCAGGCTGAACCCAAACTCTTCAAGAATGATCTCTTTTACTCTAGAGCATCATTGCTGGGCTCTGTATAAAGTGAAAGAGCCTGCGCCATCCACAAGCACCCTTTCCTTTCCTCTCCATCACTCGGCACCTTTACTTGTCTTTATACTGCTGCTTTTGAAGCGTATGGACAGCTTGTTTGGGGGATGACAGTGTGCTCCATGCCCAGGAAATCATGCACATAAGCCACAGGAATGTTAAAACAGCAGCAAGGGATCACTGCGACTGCAGTAGAGGGGGGAATGGCTCTATCAAGAATACTTTTATTCCACAAGCCTAGTATACCACAAAGTGGCGAAATGGGGGAATGGGAGTGCGTGCCGAGGGGAGGAACGGAGCAGCGCCGTGTCTGTGGCCTCACTGCCTACTTGGCCTTCGCCAGAAGATGGGAGCGCACAGGCTCAGCTGGTGCCCGTGCTGGGCAGGCTGGCCCCAAGCCCCAGAGGCCTCCAGTGCCTCTGTTTGTCCCTCCCCTTCCCTCCTGCAGTGGCAACTGTATCCACCTGAACTTGGCAGAGTCCTGTCCGAGCTTGTCCCTCGGCCCTGCCGCTCCCTTTTCTGTGGTAGGAACAGCCCCTTTACAGGCCGAGATGGCAAAATTCAGTTTGTCCTCCGTTGTCTCTGCCTTGCACTAGTCTTTTTGGCTCCATTTTCCTATCCTTAAATTTCATGTAATATCTGTCCTGAGTTTAGCAGTTCTGCAGGGCTTTATAGAGTGCATTGAGATTAGGTATGAATGACCATTACCTGGCCCTCAAAACTCAATGCCTCTCTACCTAAAACTTCAAATCTATGAGCTTTAAGCTGTTTCCAAGTTCTTCAAGGGTCACAGTCAATTTTGTAATTAACAACATTGAAGGAAAACGTTGATCTTCTAACTGCTTTCACAACTGTAACGTGTCAAGGAAGTCAAGGAATGCATTCTTTGCTGATGCAAAGCATGGTAAGAAAATCATCTGTCGTGTGATCCCAAACTTTTACACCATTTTTAGGACAGCAAACAAAATGATTCCTCATTTTCTAAGGAGACTGAAGCTGACAGAAGGAACCTTGACTGAAGCAATATTTTCTGTGGTGCTACATAACTATTTTTTTTCCTTTGGGCATGGTTTCAAGAGAAAACACAGTCCTATGCAGAATATGTTTGTATTTCAGCTACTGTGTGCTTCTGCAATGCAATAAAAGAGGCGAAAAAAATGCAATAAGATTCTTATCTTGCAACAGAATCCTTTGAATAATTAGTCTCTGATAAACAGTAGTTTAAAGTACTGGGAAAGTACTCTATACAATAAATACAAGAACACCTTTAGCTTTTAACTACAACTATCTGGTTTTCTCTGAATGGCAGGTGTTATGGCAAAGCTGTTACTCATAACCGTTAAGAGCTTTCAAGGACTGTGGAAACAATATGTAAACGTATACTTGGAAAGAAACCAGTCTAACTTCTGACTTCTGATAGACTTATGACAAGCCTATTGTTCTTTGAAGAGTTTTTAAATTACTGTCCTAATAACTTTTGTGCTACATTACTACTGGGCATTTCTGGAAACAGCCCTGTCCCCAAATGCAGAAACCTGAATTACTGAATTTGGTGTGCTTCAGTTTAGGCAATAGGAGAGTGGCAGTTTTTGGAACTGGGATTATAAATCTGTGATTTGGACACTCAGATTCCTTGCAAGTTTCATTTTGAGGCATTAGTCTTTGCTGGAATGGAGCCAAATATAAGAATATACTGAAACATTCAGTCATAGAGTTAGTATGGAGAGGTTCACTACTGAACTGTGTCAAAGGGTAGAGCTGGTTGATGTTTTCAGCTGTGACATGGAAACAGATCAGTGAAGCAGAGAGATTTTAAAAGATTTCAATAGGAGTTGCTCTTACACCAATAAAGGACAGGCTGGATGAAGCAGGCTGTGAGCACCCATCTCCTTTATTTGCTTCTGGTCTTGCCTCTGGTTTGTTTTTCTCTAAGTACTTAGAAAATATGTGCAGTAGATTATGACATAGCAAAGCTTTTACAAAATAAAGTACTACATTAAGTATGTTAGTTGGGTGTTAGGAATCTCAGAAGCACATCTGAGTAGTGAGGAACCACAGTAAGTTACTGGGTTCTCGTGGAAGGTTTCCACAGTCCTGTGCAGCCCAGAAACCTGAGTTTACCTTCTGCAGAAAAGTGAGGCATAGAGAATAGGGAAAGGAAGAGGGAGAGGGAGCTGTACACACCCTAGTCTTGCCCTGACGTGGGAGTACTGCAGCTCTCCCAGGTCTCTCAGCACAGAAGTCCAAGTATTTAGTACAATTTTGTTCATAACTTTGTTATTTATTAATTCTGATTTCAATATATACATATATACATTATCACAAAATATGCAATTATGGAGCTTAATCATCAGGTAATTATTTTGCCTTTAACGCCATCTCTTTTGAATATCTGGTGAGGTTTTGTCAGGAATGTTAGATCTTGTTCAGGGAAAAATATTTGAGCTGTGTGTATACATGTATGTGCGCCTATATACACCCACGCTTGAAAGGTGATGCAATTTTCAATTAAAGTTTGGAATATTCTTAGCTAGGGAGAGGTAAATAATGGTTTTACTTACCTGTCAGAAATACTGACAGTGACTAATGACAGGGCTCTCTTGTGGAGAACCTTCAAAGTCTTCACACTCTGAAACAGGGATAGGGTGTTCACATTAGCAATGGGTGGGTTAGTGCGCACACTGTTTCTTATTTGCTCAGCTTTATGTGCTAAAAGCAGAGGCAAGGCCAGGAAATTCAACTGTGGGGGTTTAACCTCTAGTTCTAGGTATCAGATAATTTCCTTTATCTTGAAAGTGTTAACAGTAAAGTAGGGAATTTAGAGTACTGTGCTTATACTATTCTCCTAAGCGTGCATTATTAACCACTGTCAGGGATTGGACTACAGAGATCTTTGTTCTGACCCAATAGAACTGTTTTTGTTTTTCTTTTTGTTGGCTTTTGTTTTGTTTTGTTTTGTTTTAATTAGCTGTTGCCATTATCTGGTACCTAAAATCCCACGTTTGTTAAGAAATTCGAAATGCAACATCCTGACATTGTTGTTGGCTTTTAATAACCACAGCACATTGTTTGCATCAGGCATGAAAACAAAAAATAAATTTTCTAAAGCAGCTTGATGAAGGCCAGAATACACACTCAGAACTGACCATTCTATAATAGTGGTCTTACAAGTAGGGAATATTGGCAGCCATCCATTGTACATAATTTCCTGCATAATTATATTTGATAGAAGATTTCTGGTATGTGTGGATAATAAGCTCATGTATCTGTGAATCTGGAATGTTCCTAAAATGAGTTAGTGCATGCTCAACATTAGTTTCCCAAGTTTTTTCATACTGTTGCTGCCTAAGGGATACAGTATTCCAATGGAAAAGCAAAAGGATTTATGGTAGGAATGCTGATTGATTTTAATAGAAGTTTTGTGTGTAAATCTATGTGCAATGAGATCACATCATACTCTAGAGAATACCAGAAGTGTTTTTATCCTGAAAACACAGCTGCCCATATTTGCAAAGCCTAATTTTCCTTTAAAACAGTAGACAGCAACATTTTATACCCACTACAGTTATCTGATGACTTCAGCATGCATTGCATTTTGTGCCTGCTCTAGAAATATTGAGGTCTAACCAAATTTTCAGTATAATAAAATCAATAACAGTTACAATTTGATTCAATGGCACTGTATTTCTAAGTCTCTGTTATGGACAATATTAAGGAATTGTTTACCAGAAGCTATCAGTTCCTACCCTATAGCACCATGGTGATATGAATAATCCTCAACAGCCTCCATTCTACTCAAAAAGAGAATTATTTTTCAACATTGTATAGGTTGAAGAGATGAGAAAAGATTCATAGCAATAAGAATAATACAGTAATTTTTTTAGGCAGTGTAGCAAATGTAATGTAGAAAAATATATCTTTAATAGAGTTTCTATTCGAAAATGCGTGGCTATTTTAGATGATGTGGTAGGTAATTAGATTGGCATCATTTACCAATATTCACAACATTGTGTTTGTGTTTTATGGCAGCTTACACAATAGTGTCATCACCGGATGCCAAATATGGGCAAACCATGCTGGCTGGTATAATTTTTTGTCATTACTACTGATTTTGATTGCTCTTAAAGTTTTGCCTTCTTTTTTACCCCACTTTTTAGTCCATGGGATTGTGTAAGGCAGGCTGTGTTTTCCCCTTTGGAAATCATTGCTATGTATTTACCAGGTAACTGGAAAAACCAGAGATGGGCACACTGATGTGACACCATAGACAGAATGAACAGCATTGAACACTTGCTATTCAGTGCCCGAGAGCAGCTAGCTGCAGGGTCCCCACACTCCCAGTGCTTTTCCAGAATACATAAATTTAAAAACTTAATTATAGCTTAGTTATAGCTGTTGGTGATTACGTGCTTTTATTGTGTTTGTACTCAGAAATGGTACATTATCAGAAACACTTAAAGATAGATGAGAGATGATCTCAGAATGACCTAGTCCATCCCAATTCTTTGTAGCAGAATTAGATCATTCCTAAAAGATGTTTCGCTCCTGTGATTGCCTGACCCTACACTAGAATACTTGTACTTAACTATATACTTGTCTTTAAAAGGTGTTTCTTAATGCCTAACACAGGTCTGTGCTGTAAATTAAGCCAGTTGTTTCTGATACTGATTAATAACCAGCACAGATCTGATAGATTGGATGGTGAGGCCTTGAACAACCTGGTCTAGTGGGAGGTGTCCCTGCCCATGGCAAGGGAGGTTGGGACAGGATGATCTGTAAGGTCCATTCCAACCCCTAAACATTCTGTGATTCTGTGATTCTGTGGTAGGCAGAATAGACCAGCATAAATCAATCAATGACACAATGTAGCTCTCAGTTATTTCTACCAAAGAAAACACTGCTTCCTGTTGCAGCTGCTGACGGGCAGCCATTCCTTATCCCCTTCATCACCTCACTGCTGGGACACAGTGCTGCTTTAGAGGGTCAGACATCAGTGTCTTACCAGTTCCTGGCAGTGCCACACTAGTCATTATCTTCTGCAGTCAAATGCTAGTTGCAACCTAATTTTCATTACATTTATATTTACTGACTGACACCAGAGATCTTATGTGGTCATATTTCTATTTGATTTTTTGACTAAATATTAATTAATTTACAGAGGCATCATACTTTGGGTAGGTTCCTTTCTCATGCATCAGGTTTGTTTGTTTTTGGTTTTTTAAGAATGTTACTACATTTTTCATTAAGCAGAAGCAAATAAGCCATTTCTCTCCATAATGAGACAACACAGATGGCATGCTGGGGTTCTGGGTGAACTGGCAATTTCCAGATCAAATTTACCTAATTCCCAAGTGCAACACAAAAAAGGTTTATTGGCTATCCACCACATAAATGCCATGTGGGCTCTGGGGTAAGGTAGGTCCTTTCTGCATGACAGAAGGAAGCCCACACTTGGAACATGCTTAAGAACCTGGTCTGTGCATTATCTGCATTCAAAGTCTGCTCCCTTTCTATGAAACGCTGATAGGAGGAAAATACATAAAATCTTGTTTTAGTCACTGTTACCAACAGATAAGACTAAGCTTATTTGGCACCAGATCAGCTGGGTAAAGTCCTATTTTCTGTGACTAACTTTCCTGATCATATCTACATTCTAAAGTAAGTCATATTCTGAGTCATTTTTAAGATGTGAATGACACAAAAGGTTTAGGATTATGACATACAAATCAAATGGGGTGTTCTTTGAAAGATTCCACAGACAACATCACTTTTCACAGCAAAAACTCTGTCTCTGCTTCTTTTCTACACTGAATGGAGAACAGAGATTAAGAATAAGCATTCTGCAAATGGCGCGAAGAAAGAAAGATGCATCTATACAATGAGTTTATAGACACAGGTGTAAATGCACTTACCTGAGCAGATGTAAAAGTCACTAAAACAAATAGAGCCAAAAGGAAGAGGGAAGAACCTCACCCATGCCAAAGATTTCTATAAAGAAGAGTAGAATATAACACCAATGAGCAACTACTGCAAATTAGGGGAAACACTTGGAAGTAAATCGAACACAGGTCCCTTCTCCACCATGTCCCTCAATTGTTGGCTATTGCCAGCTTCAGGATGGTTAATATTTCTGCCCCAATGAGCCCTCTTTCAAAAAAAAAATCTAGATCTTGAGGCCAAGACAGATACACTTTCTGCTCTGGGCTGAAAGAAAGAGTGTCAGTGAGAGACCACAGATGGGAGATGGCATCAGCTCCTTGGGAGTTCCACCTCATGCTCCATGCTGCAGGGTCCCAGGATAAGCTGTCAGTGCCCATCCTAACAGACTCTGCTGGCTCATTTCCCCACTCCTGTCAGGGATTTGGATTACCTAGCAGCTTCCATGGTGGCACAGCCCGGCTGCCAGCCCTGTGGCATAAACCACGCCATCAGGACCCCACCGCCTCTGACACTGTCTGCAGCGTATACACCATATCCAGCCCTGTGCAAGATCAGAGGAGCAGGGCTGCAGGGGAAGATCCATCTTCTTGCTGCACTCTTTCACTACTGTCCTGCAGTGTAATTTTCATTGAATGTGTTCCCTCCCCTCTCCTTCCATTTCCCCGGCTGACAGCAAGCTGTTTGCTGCAGACTGCCTTTCAGCATGAAGCTGCACAGTGTGGAGCCCAAAACGGGACCTAGCTCTGAGCTAAAGCTTCAGGGAACGAGGCAAATACAGATAGCAAGCTGTTTTCTTCACACTAGGTATACATTTTGCCCTTGATCATCCATTGCACAATAATCCCCAAAACTCAGCTTTCTGAAGGCAGTCAATGAAATTCACTGGCTCTTGCCGTAAGAGCTGGATGGCAAAATACAGCTGCTGGATTCTCTCAGGTGCATTCCTAGGAATATACAGAGACTATTGAAGCAAACAGGCTTGTGTTAGGCGTGCTCTTCTCATGGCAACTGTCTTGGCCACTTCTGCCACCGGTAATTACTAAAGCATATACAAACAAATATGGGGAAATATGTGTATGCTTAAACCCTGACATTATGTTATGGTTCTTTGCACTAACAAACAATACCCCCACAGTATAGTTTATTACTGTAAAAACAGAAAGATACCATTTGTAAAACATAAAATTATCTGCTGTAAACAAAGCAGATAATTTCTTTCTGATTGAAAGAAAAATAAACTAAATAATCATACTGTAATTGGCATAGATGCCTTAATCAGTGCCAATTATGCCGTGGCTGCTATGGTTTACAGGGATAGTACTTTCTCTCACTTAAATTAGTTAAAACATTGTATGAATGTTAACGATTTATTTGTCTGTAAATATGTTAGAATTTTTATGTGTTCAACTAAGAAGTTACATATGAAAAATATTTTGATATTTGACATTGGAATTAATTCTTAGTGTTCAGCTATATAATCTTTCTCATTATGCCTATGCTTTGCTAAAAGCATCTTTAAAATATGTAATATATATTTTTATTCATTTTCACACAGCTATAACAAGGCTAATGATAGGTGAGAATAATTATTTCCCAAGTTTGGTATTAGATGTGATTTCTGAAGTATCTTCTCAGGAACAATTTTCTGTGCAGTATAATTACTACTTTTTTGTTTAGAGGACGTATTTTGGTTTGCTAAAGGGAACTTCTAAAAAGTCATAATTTATGCTTTTAAAACAAATTCTAAATATTCAAATTCACAATAATTGACTGATGTATCTCTACCTCAGCAACAGTTGGTCTCTCATCACTTCTGGTGTTTTCTTGAGAATAAATGCCTAGAAAAATGGGTTAAAACAATCTTAGCTGAGGATGAAGTAGCAAGTTAATAAACAAAACCAGAAAATAACACCCCAATAAAAGCAAACTATTTTCCAAACCCTTTATGAAAATCTGTTCTTTGAAAAGGAAGTTTCATGTTGTTCTGCAGAACACTTCTTGTAAGATCAAACTGTGAGTCCCCAGCAGAACCAGAGCTGTTCCAGAAATACAGATAAAATGCACAAAGCAAAACAATACTTTGTGTCTCATCCCTTCTGAAAGTCTTGATCTATTCATCACAATTCTTGGTATTGCCCACCACTACCAGCTTCTTTTAATCAAATGCTTTTATACTCATTCTGGTAATTGCTTGTTATCCATTTCCACACCACTGGCTTATTCATTATTTCCAGCAAAACAGTACAGACCTCATTTTATAGAAGTGATTTGTGTACAGCACATAACATAATTTCTTTTTAATTTTAATGGAGTTTGATTGAAATTTAATTCAAATTCAAATAATTAATTAAATTTTTCCTTTCTAAATTCATTGCAGTATAAGTGGATTCTATCTTTCTTTCTATATTTTTTGATTTCTTTGAAATTATAGTAATTTTAAAATAAGTTGGAATTTAAAATACTGAAATTGAAAAGCATTGAAAAACACAATTTCACAAAGAAAATGTTGGTGTAAAAACAGAAAACAGTGATGCAGAAAGAAATTTCTTCCTCTGTCAATACACATTCCCAAATTTTTGTCTTTCTAGAACAAAAAATACTTTAGAATTATGTAAGTGTAGAAATAGCTACAAATGGTAGTCAGAATTCATTTCATAACAATATTTAATAAGCTTCTTAAAACATTAATTTCAAAAAATAGCTGTACATTTCTAAAAATTAAAATATTGTCAATTTTAAAAGAAATAAGGGATTTCTTAATTTATGTATGTAAAAACCACCTTTGATGATAAAAAATAAATGTACATTTACTTCTTCTAAAAGAGAAATGTTACAAGAAGCATGTTTTTTTCACGAACACAAAAAATTAAACCTTTTTAAAGCTTGTTATGAAAATATCTGTTATTCACAGTGTACTTTTTCTAATTTATAACTATGCTAAAATGTATATTGTTTGAAGCATCTCCTTGATTTTGAACTTTAAAACAAATGTAGTAGAATTTATATTTTCAAATAATTCTGACAATTCAGGTAAT
>CM077464.1:25920189-26119377 GCA_039654755.1 Calcarius lapponicus
GTTCAAAAGGAGCTCTGGACTTACCTGAACAGTTGGCAGCACTGCAGCTGTGCATTGCCCCAGGGTATCCTTTACTTCTTTGTGTTGTCAGACACCCCCAAGGCCTCCTCTCCTCTGCAGACAGAGCAAAGGACTTTGTATAGCCATGGCAGAAGCCACATGTGGCTTTTCTACCTGTAGATGCTTTCAGCAAAGAGCTGCTTCCTGAAAGCATTTAATTAAGCTAAGCCAGCACTATCTGCAAAAATGGAAAATTAAATAACAAAGACATAAAAGTATTTCCTATATTACATACTAATACCTATGAGCCTCCTGTTCTTCTGAACTGAAGAGGAGAAAAACTGCAAGGGGGTGGTCTCACAGAGGAAAAAAAATAATAGGGCTGGTCCTTTTATTTGACAGGATACACTGTGCCCATTACACCCTTTGGCCAGCCTTGATACTCTGAGCTGCTATTGCAGACAGCGTCAATCCAGGGATTTTTGAATAATTTATTGTAAATTAGCATAATCTTTTCCTTATTGATTCAGGTATTGAGAAACAAAAAACAAAGGCAATCACCTTTCTTTCTACTTCCACAGGTTCAACTTCAGTCCAACACCACTCCTCCCTTTTCCATATCTTAGCTGGTCTTATTTTCACCACACTTATCTCAGTCCTTGTCTCACTGATGGGGCAATGGGCAGCACAGAAGGTGGGTATCAGTGCATAATAGTTTCTTAAACCAGTCCCTGTTTCTCACCCTTTTCCTCCCTCACCCTTTTCCTCCCCTCCTGCTCACTTGTTACTGCTCTCAGGTCCAGTGTGTGTCACCCATTGATCACAGCCCCTCAGAGGTGTCCTTGCCCCAGCATGGGCAGCCCACAGACTCAGCCTTCTCCTCCTTCCATGAATGCTCTGCAGTCAAGAACCAACAATGCTCTTTCCTTTTGCCTATTCTGTTTTGTCTCTCCAAAAGTGTCTCCTCACAGTCCCCCTTACATGTCCCTGTTTTGTGCCTCCTCCTGTGTCTCCTCTCAGACCTCTTTCTTATACCTTCTCCCATGTGCCCTGACATGTGTCCTTTTACATCTGCTGTGCCTTTCACAGGAGCCCTCTGCTGTCTCCTGCCCAAGTGACAAACACCCTTCCCTAACCACGTTCACGCAGAGCTGCCACAGATTCCTGCCTGCCTTTAGTGTTGGTGGGCACTCGATTTCCTCACCTGAAAACTTCTGCAACAGGACCAAAGCAGCCCATGGCCCCCATACAGGGCACCCCACCAACATCAGGATCAGAAGAAAAACCAAGACAAAGGGAGGGGCATTCAGCATTCCAGAAAAGGGTGTGGGAAACATCTTGTGCATCAGCCATCCTTTAAAGGAGGATTACAAATGTAGTATTTAAATCACTTCTTTCGCTCTCTCCCCCAGAAAGCAATAAGGGCTATGTGACACAAAAGTTTTCACATCTTTGGGCCTCTGAGCATAAACCACAATCAGAGCAGAATCACTGGTTCTCCTGACTAAGATATTTGTCCTTGATTGTAATAAAGTCTCATAGCCCAGAAAGCCAGAAAAGGTGCTCAGGCTGCTCAGCAGAGCTGCTGTACCAGGCTGGGACTAAGCTCATGCCGTGCAAATTGCTGAAGCCAGCTTATACGCAAATTGTGGGAACTGGAATAGGAAAAAAGGCTGTTTTCTTAGGGTCCCTCCACCCAAAACCTGTGACAAATCCACTGCAAGAGACAGAGCATTCCCTACTGTGTTTTGTGCACATGGTGAGGTTTTTGAAGCAGGGCTTCAGAGGCGCCCTTTGTGAGAAGTCACCAGAAGCTGCTCCTGTATTGAGCAGAGCCAGGTCCAGCTGTCTCCAAAATAAACTCACTGCTGCCCAAACTGAAGCCCGTCACTGACGCTGGTAGCACCTTGTCAATAGCATCCTTAACAGAGGGTGAAATACATTGCACAGCATCTGGAGACACAGGAACAAGAAAATAAGTAAGAGAAACATCTCTGCAGACACCAAGGTCACTGGAAAACAAAGCGGGGAGGAGGTGGAGGAGTGCTGCAATCACTGGAGCAGATACTCCTCTGCAGCCTGTGGTGCAGACTATGGTGAGGCAGGATGTCTCCCCCACGGCCCATGGAGGTCCACAAGGATGCAGACTGAAGAGCTCTGAAGGAAGCTGCAATCTGTGGAGACCCCAGAAGTGGAGCAGGCTCTTGGCAGGCGCTGTGACCTCTGGAGAGAAGCCCATGCAGGATCAGTATTTCTGGCAATATATGTAGACCATGAGGGACTTGGAGAGCAGCTTTTGAAGAACTGCAGTCTCCACAGAGCCACATTGCAGAAATTCATGAAGGATCATGTATCATGAGTGGGACCTCATGCTGGAATGGGGAAGAGGACGAGAAGGAAGGAGCGGCAGGTATGGGATATGAACAGAACACTTCCTCCATTCCCATCCTCCTGCAGGGCTTAGCAGGGAGGAAGGAGATTGAGGAGCTGAGAGTGAAATTGAGCCTGAGAAGAAAGAGAGTGGGGAGAGGGTGGTTTCAGTTTTGTTCCTGTTTCTCACTAGCTCTATTTTTAACTGGCAATAAATTAAACTAATCTTCCCCAAGGTGAGTCTGTTTTGCCCATGATGATAATTGGTGAACAATCTCCCTCTCCTTACCTCAAGCACCAAGATTTCTCATATTTTCCCCTGTCTTGCTGAGAAGGGGGATCAGCTTGAGGGGCACCTGTCAGCCAGCCAAGGTCAACCCACCACACCCACACAGCTGTTGCTATAGAGGACATTCCCACAAGACAAAATCCTTAAAATTACTCAGCTGCTTTGCAAGCAGTTACCAGGCTCCAGTCACCTGCCATCTCATCCATGACCTTGTGCCTGAAATATGAACACATCTTCAGGACTGGAATATGTAAAATGAGGTGGAATACATGGAGTGAGGTGGAATTCAACAGCACACAGAAGAAGGTCATGCACCATGACCCAAAAAGCAAGAACTTCTGAAATAAAGGAGAAGCTTATTCTACAGCAATAACAGAAGAGGGGAAAGACCTGAACCAGGCAGAGTAAGGGTTATAGTGAGCCCTCACTATAGAGAGGCCATGAAATGAAAACAGTGATCCCAAGAAGCATTAAGTGAGGTCTTTCTACCAGGAGAGAGACTTATTACTGCCATTGCACAAGAACCAGATCAGGCTCATCAGGACCAGGGAACACAGCCTTCACTGCCTGTACTCAAGGGAAATTGAATTCGTTGCAATACACACAAAGGAGGGTTGCTAGGATGACCAGGTGAATTGGCAGACCAGTTTGCAATAAAAGCCTGAAAAGACCCCAGCAAAAGTGACATTTAAAACCAGGGAATGGATTTCTTTTCTATATGTGTATGCAGGAGATAAACAGGAGGGGATTTGGAAGGGATGGATGGATGGATGGATGGACAGATGGATGGATGGACAGATGGATAGATGAAGGAGAATAGTGGGAAGAAGAAAGATACACAAAATACAGGGTAGTGCTGGTGAAAAAACAAAAAAAATCTGAAGTAGGAAGAAGAGGAAATTTTAAAAACTTTTCTGTTTCAGAAATGATGAAGCAGCTTTTCAGTAGGAGAAAAAAGTGCAAGAAATGTATGTTGTGTTAAGATGGTTCTTGATAAATTTATGAATGGAATTACATGTTTTATACAGGACTACAGAATTGCCTTGTTTGATGATTCCCAGCGGTGTATCCAATCATCTGCACTGACCTGTTTTTATTAAATATAACCTATATATATCCAGACTAAATGATTTGTGATGTGTTACTGAATTCCATAGTATTACAGACTCCATTAGAATTCTTCAGTTTTAATTCAATTTTAAAAGCCTGCCAAAAATGTAGGGATTAAAAAGGTATACAAATGCATATGAGAAAAGATGGATAATCAGATATGCAAGACAGATTTAAAGATATGGTCATACAAAGGAGAAACTAAGGAGAAGTAAGTTGAAGAGAAACAAAGAATGTACAAATACTTAACAGAACACTATAAAGAGAATAAGGATCAATTACTGTCATTAGTCAAAGAGGTTGATCAATAAATGCTAATAAGTAGATTAAAATGCAGCAGGGAAAATTTATAACTAGAGGAACAGTGACATAATGAAACAACCTGCCAGTGAAGGTTACAGCATTTCCATCACCAAAGATATTCAAATCTATTTTAAGAATAATGAGATCCATCCACCAATGATTGAGGCTGATGGACTAAGATGACCCAAGAGGCATCTCTTCTACCACAAATGATTCTATTCTTCTGCAAGCACACTGATGCTTAGTAGAAGCTGCACTTTAATGAAATGTTTCATCTTATTTTTACAAAGAAACCATGTTATAATAAATATCAAGCAGAAAGATATCTACCTGGTTTTTCCAATTAGTGGAAACTTAATGGTATTTCAGTTATCTATATTCTGGAATGTTTCTATTAAATCTTTCAATTAAATCTATTCATGCTGTAGTTCCTCCAAAAAACAATTATTTTCAAAAGCAAATCCAGTCTTCTCTCATGTCTAGCTTTAGAACAACTTACTGCACATATTTATCTAAAATATTACACATGTGTCTAAGAAACAGTAAAAAATCCCACTGGTTTCATGTAAGTTGCATATTTCTTGCTTTCATATTTTCCATTATTTGTTTGCATGTTAAGTGTGCTGAAATTGATCTTGCATGTGGTTTTTATTTATTGGAAATTACACAGCACACACTACTTCCAAATACATAGGCAGTATTTCATCCCCAGCACCCCAAAGTCTAATTAAGATTATTCTCTCTTTTGCTCCCAAAGTCTAATTAAGATTATTCTCTCTTTTGTTCCCTCTTGTTATTCTTCTGTAACAATCATGGTTCATCAACAGCTGAGCATCGTGTCTATGTGGACCATGCACAGGGAATTCATGTAACTGTTAAGGGATATACTAGAATGGAATGTACCCACTGAAATATTCATCAAATGTCAGACTTTAGAACATTCAGAAATCACTGGAAGAATTAGGCTGGGTTTTCCTGCCCAATTAACCAAAAATACATTGGTATCCATTAAAATCAGAAAATATACGTAAATCATGTACTTTCTTTATTTTCTACGGACAGAAAGTTATGTAAAACTGACATCAAACTGTCACAGAAAAACCTTCTCAAGGTGATGCCATGATGTCCTAAAAAGGACATCAGATCTTTTAGTCCCAATCCTGTGTTGGGAAATTAGAAGAAATTAGAAGAAAAATAATCCACTTCTCAGGAGAGAGAGGCTGGTTAAAAAGAATCTTTTACTGAAAGAAAAAAAATGAGAAAGGAGTAGGATGCTAAAAGCAGGTCCAGCTGAAGATCCATATTGTGGCTGTGTTATCAGTTATTTTGTGTAATTTTGTGTCCATGTCTCTCTGTTATTAATGGGATTTTCTAGCACAGATAGAGCAGCACAGACGGCGCAGTAAAGTTTCCTACTAAAAATATGATCTCTCTCCTTGCAACACAGCAAGTCCAACTGCCCTGCTTTCTGTAGGTCCAGGTAATACAAGTCAATGTTTCCTTCCTTATTTTCCTAGCTGACCTTTATGTAAATGCTGCACTCAAGAGCTCAGCAGGATTATCAAAACCCAAGACTCAACATTTTGAAATTTTGTTTATGTTATCTTCTGTCTGTAGACTTACAGCCCTCCCCAGATCACAGCTGCAGGAGGTAGCTGTTATACTCTCCATTGTTTTCCTCATTACCCAGTCAGGAAAAAAGGAATGTTAACACTGTCCAGGACAAGTGAGGAAGAGTCTTTACATGGATCAAGGAAGATGGCAACAAGTGCCACAAGGCTGTGTTATAAAACACTTTGCTTGGAGGAACATATTCTCACACATCAATCTTGTATGTGGCTCCTTGTGTCTGAAAAGTCATCCACTCTCAGCTGGCTGATTGTAATGTACCTGGGAAGCTGTTTATGGTGTAAACAGGCTCTACACAACAGGTGAATGAGGCAGCTGCAGAAACAACAGGAGCACAAAAAAAATCAGTAAAAAACTCTTAACCTTTTTGGTTTCTTAGAAACACAAAAATACAGAAAGTGGAAAAGTGGCCTCTAAAAGACTTGCAAAAGAATTCTTCAGAGCTATCTGGAGCATTATCTTAAAAATATCAAACCATTGCAGAATTGAAAATAAAAAAAAATAGGTGTTTAATATAGTGGTACATATTAGTTCTCACATATTTAAGGCCATTCTGCAAATGGCCTTAGCTTAATTTTGCCACTTTGCCTAGAAAATGCCATCAGGAAATTATAAGCAGTATTAAAGAATTTAAGAGAAAATTGGATATTTTTCTTTTAGTAAAGGCTACTGTGTGCTGAATGCGTAACTTGTATGTTAGTGCTTTATCAATCTTATACCATAAAAAGAAGATGAGGATTTACTGTTCTACTTTCAGATCCTGGATGTTTTAATGACTTTTGAAATTTCCAGAGTATGTTATGCCTATTTCTGTGTCAAGTGTGCAGCAGAAGTAATTTGTTTTTCTGTGTAAGCAGACTGGCAGATTGCAACAAATTAGGAGTTTCAAAATAGTTATCTTTCATTATGCATGCAAAAAGTTTTATAAACTATTTTAAAGCTACATTAGTGTTTAGCAAAACTGCTACTAAGTACCATTTGAAATAGTGCATTAAGCTAATAACAGTTGAATTGCATAATGGAGGTATGGTCCACCTAAGGAAAAATGCACCATGTACTTAATGTTCTCCTTCTGTGTGTCTTAATATGAACTGTATTTGTTATTTGTCTGTTCCTTTCTTCCAAGAAAGAAATTCACCCAAGATTTGCTGCCGTTCTACGCAAGGGGAATTTTTGAAGTAGGTCCGTAATTTGATATTCTGTTTCTTTTTTTCTCAGGAAAAGGAGTAAGGTTTGCTCATCAGCTTGTCCACTGTGAGCATCTGCATCCTAGCTGTCTCAGTCTGCTCTGGTTTTTCCAAACCAGCAGAGAAAGGCCAAATTTTGGGAAGGCCAAATAAGGGGGAGAGAGTAACCCTGCATCAGTTCCCACTTAAACCTGCCATGAGAAGGTGTCTATGCAGGTACGTGAGTGCATATGGATGCACAGAGCTCTGAAACATGTAACAGAGAAAAACAGAGAAAAAAGGACCCTGTGGTTTAGGACACAGATTTTTTGATTTTGGACATTTCCTGTGATTCTGTGGGAAGTCCTTCAGCACTACATGTCAGAGGGGATGATTTTGGATCTGAGAGGAGAGTGTGAGATGTGGAGAGAGCAGGTTCTTCAGCCTGGGTGTCTCAGCACTGCACAAGTGAAGCTGCAGGATCCAGAAGAGGCCCTGAGATGTCAACAAGATTGATCAGGTTATCAGTGAGGAATGGAAATAGCCACATGGGATTATGTATGTGTCTCTCAGGCAGTTCAGAGGAGATGATGGTGCAAGAGAGCAATGAGAAACCCTAGGAAGCAGCAAAGAGGCCATAAAGGTGGCGTTACTTTTGGGTAATCTGCCTCAAGGCTGACAAGCTTTTCAGTTTGAACTGAAGAGGGATGTCATGATTCTTCTCATGTCTTCTAACTTCCTCCATTACCAACCAAAAAACTCAGTGATATTTTTAAATATGTCCCAGTTTTTTATCTCTTAAAAGTTATCAGCCTGGAAATGATATGTAGAAATAAACCAAATCAACTTCCGACACCTTAGGTCCTTATGATGGTAAAGCCTTTTTCATATTTCGAAACTGCCAGTAATAGGAAAAAAAAAATCTCATCAGTTACAAGACTCTGTATTGAGTGATGAGACATAAACAATATTTTTTTATTTTTTTCTGCCTTTGAAGACAGCATAAGGGAAGTATACTGCTAACATGAAGATCTCTGAAAATGAAAAAAGTATTTTTAAAACTATTTTGTGTAGTTGGCTTGAGATCCACATACTTGCTTACTTTTCAAGGAATTAAGTATGTGGGATCCCCTCTTAGACCAATCTGGGCCACATGTGTTTCAAATCTTTTCAAGTAAAGAACAGCAAAATCCTCAATGATCTGTGGAAAAACAGCTATATAACTGGTGTTCATTTGGGTATGACAAAAATATATAACAATGGCAGTATCCACATTAGTTGCCCTGACAAGGAAGAGGTCTGAGGCAAAACAGCCACTTCATTTTGCTTATGAGCTCAGCTGCTAACAGAGTGAGGGTTTTTTTTTTTCTTTAAAGACCTCTCCAGGAGAGGAACTGACAGGCTGCTGTTCCTTGGAGTTAGTGTTAAGAATAATAAGCTCTTTGGGGCAGAGTCTTCCAATAAGGATTTTATTTTTTCTTTCCTATTAAAAAGACAGTGATTAACCTCCTCAGATACAGAACACAGTTTAAACCTCTAGCAATAATGACAAACTATTACAAACAACACATCTTCAGACCATTCAATTTGATTTTAAAAAATCCCCTTGACAAAAAAAAAAAAATATCTTGAGAAAATTAAAATAATTAAGCCTTAATTTAAAATACTTAAAATTCAAATTAGAAACAAGAATATTCTACCCTCTTGAGGGATATTTATAACTATTGTTTGATTTATGAATGCAAATTTGTTTTATGCTTGGGCTAGTGATATGCTGTGATTAGTAAATAATATACAATGTTATGCCCCAAAACCACATAACCTAACATCATGGGGCAATGCTTTCCCTGATGGGTGCATCCAGACTTACTGTTTTTGTTTGAAAAGACAGGTGTCTGCAAAGGAAGGCAGGAGCCTTCCTTGAAATGGAAAATGTAAACCTCTGAATTATTATAATTTTGAAATTAAGGAGCTCTTAGGCAAAGATATGGGAGTAGGAATCACAGTTCTTAACTAGGAAAATCAAAAATACAAATGCAATAGTACAAACCAAGAAAACAGATCACTGACAGAGTCAGAATACAACCTGACACGCTGTGGATCACGGTCTTGGTAGCAGTCCAATTGAAACGGTGGCTGCAGTCCTCCTGGAGTGACAGGCGTGCTTTTGTTGGAGCAGTGATCCTGTAGAAGGGTCCAGTTTTCCTCTGAAGGTCCAGTGGTGGGGTAGGTGGGCCTGGTCTTCCTCTGGGAATCCAGTGGAGAAGAAAGCTGCTCCTCTGGGAATCCAGTGGGAAAAGGCTGTCTGTGGGGTTCCAAAGCTCAGATTATATCCAGGTAGGAATGCTTGGCTCCTCCCTCTGGGTGGAGCCTCTCACAATGGGATGATGTAATTTTTATCAGTCATGGCCCTCAGACTCAAGTCTGATGGCTCGAGTCATCAGACACTCAATGGCCCATTAACAGAAGATATCTCCTGGAGGGAGGATCAGAAAGAAAGAAAATTTCTTCTTGTGGAAGAAATAAAGAAAACTGCCCAATTAACAGATGATAATGGCCCCACTTCTAACAGATGGCCATAGAATACACACCCCCATTTCCACCCTGAGACACTTACTCAAGCGCTGGCCTAGCTACACCCTTATGACCTCCTTCCCAGAGAGTCAGCTTGGCAGGAGGAAAACACTGCAGGAGAGCACTGCACGAGCAGCACTGTCCTCTTCTGGCACCTGGGGTTACAGATCGGTTACAGATTCCTCAGGCGTCTGTCTGCTGCACCACTGCACGCAGAGAAACCACCAGCATGAGGCCGGACACAGGAAAGGAGTAAAAGCTGCTGGAAGAGCACCAGAAATGAGGAGTCAATCAGCACTGGGCAGCAGGTCAGCAAGAACCAAGAGATGACTAACACATCTATTAGCAACTTGCAGGAGGGGAAGAAGAACTTCATTCTTTAATTGAAGTACTGAAGAAAGCAATGAGGCAGCTTTGCAGATGAATTCTTCTGACGAAATAGAAGGGGCAGAATGGGGAAAAGTATATACCTAAGGAGAGAGATAGCAGTGGCTGCTATGAAAAGTCTCAGAAAAGCAGCAAAAAATGAACATGTGCTTGTTGTAGGAGAGAGAAACATGCAGTAAGATACAAACAGGGAACACACACCAAGGAAGAGACAAATAAAATTATCTTTTCTACAGCATTTGAAAAAACATGGCAGGATCAGGAGTCTTTGTCTCCTGTTTTTTCCCATTTGTCAGCTTGGGAGAGTCTATTGCAATGAGGAAAAATCATAAGGAAAAGAGAATGTAAAGAGAAAATCAAAACAAAAGGAAAGGAATAGATCACTGGAGAAAGTACAGGAGTTAGAGATGTAAATGAGAGACTGCATCTGTAAGAAAGAGAGTGAGAGTGGCAGTAAAGGAAGGAGTAAGCAGAGATGAGATGATAGAAAGAACAAGATAATACTCCACCTTTTAAATTGCATCTTTTGATAAATCAGCACGAACATAGGCTAAGAACAAGGCAATAAAGGGAGTAACTAAAATTCTACTACAAAAATGAGTTGTTTTTCAGATCATTACTACATATAATCTGGTAGATCTCAAAATGTAATCTGTAGTGAAATATATATATAACAACTAGCAGAAAGAAGTTTTACCTACCAAGAAAGTTAACAGAGAAAAGGAATTTTTTTTTTGCAACAGATGTTTAAAGCACACAAAAGAAAATAGTACAGGAATAGTCAACTTGATAAGGTGCTGACTGAGATACTCTCTTCAAAAATAAACTGAGTAAGAATTTCTCAGCATCAGAAAAATCCAAGCCACTTTGCTGACAAGGTTAATAGGAGAGGAAAAAGGGTCTGCTAGATGAAAAAGAAAATACAAAAAATACAAAATCCCAGGAATAATAGTACATTGTGGACCCTGGCCAGCACACTTCTCCTTCTGGCTTTGAGGGACACTTTAACTTCTCTTTCTCAGTACTGGAAAAATACAGATTCCTCAGTCAGGGGATTTTGCAGTGGAATCAGCAGCAGAGACATCATCTTTCTGAAGGCATTGCTGGAACTTTCAGCAAATAGGAGGAAAAAGAGCAGGGCAGCTGCAGGAGGTGTCAGGTTTTAGCTGGGAGTCCTTCATCCAGCTTCTGTAGCAGACAGCTGTGTCATTCTTGCAAACCACCCCTTTCCTTCAACAGGATGAGGGGAGAAAAAACAAAACAAAAGGAAAAAAACATCAATGGAATGTTACAAACCTCTTTCATTATTTCTTTTGAAAAACTAATTTACATCCAACACATCTGTATATTCTGTGCTTTTTTTTGCTCTCTCCTACGCACAACTCTTGTTTTTGCATCACAAGGGCCCACTACAGGAGCTGCCCACGCTGGTCTAGTGTAAATAATGGAGTTTCAGAGAGGAATAGTTATTGTGGTACATTGTTGCACATCTAATATGCATTCAGGACTGCAGCTGGCTCATGACCTTATTGAATAGAGATGCAACCTTTTACTTAGGTTTTGTTAGGTCTCTAGCAGAGTTACAAAGAGGGACTCGACAGAGGAACAGCAAGACCTGTTGATACCACTGATAAAATGGGCAAGTGCTCTCTCTTCATCCACTTTATCAAAGCAGGCGCTTCATAACACAACAGGAGTGTCAGAAGTTTTTTCTTCTAAGACACGTAATGTTTCCCTGACCTAAGGGAAGAATAATCTAAGGGAAGAATATGATTCAGAAAGAAGTTTAAAGTGATTTTGCCTTTCATGTCTCACAGAAAACCAAGAACATGATGACACTTTCAGTCTAATTATGAAACATTTCATTTTTTTCTTATGCAACTTTACAGAATCCTTAACAAGAATTCCCAGTAATATTTGCCCACTCATGTTCTCTGCCCTCAAATTAGGCATTTGTCCTTTAACTTTTCTAACTTTGTTCCTTTTCAGCTTGTTAAAAGAAGGAATCTACTTGTTCTCCTAGATTTTAAATGACTAAAGTAAAGATTATCTGCAGGGTAATTTTGATAGATAATGTGGTTTTACTTTAACCCTGCAGTCAATGTGTTTACAGTGCATATATTAAAGACTGACACTACAAAATGAAAGTTTTGGGGGTAGGCATTGGTAATGTTGTCTAGTTATAGGGCTCTTCACTGGCAACACTCAGTGGCACCAAAGGACACCTGCTGGAATCCACCCCACTGTATCAAACAGCCTCATGACCCACCTGAGACAAGGATGACTGCAGGAGAGCTGAGCTCTCATCAGAGAAATCTTCCTCTGCATGCATCAGTTCTACTTAAAGGAGTTATAACAACTGTGAATAATAACAGAAATGCGTTCTCCCTGGGTGTAGTTCCCTTTTCAAATACATGGAAAAAAATATCCGTAAGTGCTTAAAAAAATTATGGACTGCTTTGAATTTAAGTTCCTTTGAGTTGTAGTCAAGGCCCCATTGAGAAGTGCTCTGACTATTGGAGACCACACAGGAAATTCAAGAAAGGAGAACTGGGAGCTGTGTTCTCAGGGCGGGCTCCAGCAGCCCCAACCTCATGACGAGAGAGGAAGGATGTTCATCCCCATCCACACAGCTTCATCTGCTGAATCACCAGCCCTGCATCCAAAATTTCACAATTTACAGTATTTACAAGTACTTCTGGATCCTAGTTTATGGCAGTTTTATTTTTTTTTAGCCAATTTGTAGCACCAAAAAAACCTAAGCCACTGCCCAATCTGAAAACAAGAATGAACTATAAAGTCTTTATTAAGCCTAAGTTTATTTTCAGTGTGTCAGAACTGATTTGCTATGTACTTTTCTAGGGCTATTGTATCACTTATGGAAGGTTACTGAAGGAATTCCCAAACACTGAGAAAATGAAATACATGACAGTGTAATTTGTCAGCCTACCTATGCATACTGCAGGTTACATTCTGATGGGCGAGGTGAATTTGGAGCTAAATTCAATTCGCTCATTTCACTGGCACAACTACCCACAGGTAATACAGATGCAGAGATAATAAGAAATGTGACTGATTTGTTAGCAACAGGATCTAAAATTAATAAACACACACACAGATAAACTTGTGTTTATAGCAGCCTGTTCTGCATCAGAGTTACACTGGTTTCTTTGATCCAGGGACTTTTCTGACTACTCAGTACTGCAGCACACAAACCCCACACAGGTGACATCAAGCATTCAAAATCAGAGGTCACCTTGAAACTGTCACTCGTTGCATGCTTCATCTAACTTGGTTTTATCCAAAGCTCTATTCTTTGTCTTACGCTTCTTATTCTTAAATCAAGATGTATGACCAAGGATCATAAGCATTTGCCAGGTAGAATCATACACAAGCGTAGGGAAAAGCCCAGGAAGCCTTTATAAATGCTCTCTCTCCAAAGCCATGCCACACAACTAAGGGACGGCTGCCCAAAGGGTTGCAGAATTTTTTGTGGTTTGTGGGGGAAGAGAATTTGGATTTTGCTCAAAACTTATTATGGGGTCATTTAAGGGGATTGTGGAAATACGCAAGACTTCCTATGGGATGTTTAGAGGAGGACCAAAGATGAGGAAAGGGAAGGATCTGGGTTAACAAGATGGGAGCAGAAGTAGACAAAGAGCACCACAGCAGTCAAACATGTAAACAGGTTTCTGGTCTATTCACCTGTCTGCCTGAGCCCTAAACTTGGTCTTAGCAATCTATCCTATTTCCTTGTTCAGTCCTATTTCTACCCTCTATGTGTGTGCTCACCCTGCTCTTTGCCTGCATGTGTTCCTTAATCCCAGTGATTTTTTTGAGCCACAGCAGCCAAAGAGTAGGATGAGATGTTACCACCCATCAGTGTAAATATGCCATGCATGTTTTTCACTTCACAGATTTACACATATGTACAAAAAAAGTGTGTATATCGAGCTAACCATTGGCTAGATACACAAATTTATAATTCATTCATTATTTTTCAATAGTTTTAGCCTACATAAATATACTGAGAGCCAGAAAATAACAACAAAAACTTAACCAGATTTAAACCAAAAATTTAATTTAGTAGCTGTATGTCACAATATGTAAGTTCAGGAAATCAATTCTGCCATGGACAAACAGATATCTAAAAGCATATGCAGCTATCCTCCTGCTGTCTGTCATCCAGTAAGTCCCAGGTTTATTTCATCTTATTAGTTATTTGCCTAGATTTCTTATTGATGGATGTAATAGTCATTTCATAGAGCTGATAGCCTTGAAAATGTATACACTGAGATTTTCCAGAGCAGAGGAATAACTAAGTCCTAAGATAGAATATAAGTCCTAAGAGAAAAATACATAAGGCTTCAGGAGAAGATTGAAAAGTAAGAAAACCAAGTAGGGTACGAACAATTTTAGAATTCTTGTGAGTCTTCTTTTTAACTTCCTATCAGAATTTGTTCCCATCCAGTGTCCCAAGGTATATATTTGTGAACAAGTTTAGACAGAAGGGTACCAAGAAGTGTAGGTGAATGTAATGCATTTGTCAAAACAAGACAATTACTTCACGAGAACTATCTAGGTATCTCAGCCTCGGGAGACCAGAAGCTTTAAAAAGTACAGAGGAGGTTGCTAGATGTAAAACAAACCACTCAGCTCCACCTGAGATGTGTGTGGGTGCCCATGCACAGTGCATGGGGGTGTTCCACAAAATTTGGAATAATAACCATTGGGCTTCTAAGTACTCTTTAATCAACAAAGCAAGGAGAATACAAATTTTCATTTTGTTTCATGAAAATTATTACCACAAAAAGATAAATGAATGTGTAAAATCACAACTCCAGAAGCTGAAGCAAAGCAATACTGTTAATACTTTTCTAGAACAGAACTTTGAAACAAAAGTGCCTCTGAATCAGGATCATGTTCTTAAAACATGCCTTCTTTAGCTACCAGCTGAGAAAGCATAGCAAAGCTCCTGGTACCTGGCTGAAGTGGCAGGTTCTTTCTTTAGTCCTTTTGAGTTATATTCTTGGTCTATTACACCTGGACTTCAAGAGAGTCGCCTTCCTGAGGAACATTCTGATTAATATTCTTTCTGCTTTGAAGCCTATGGAAATTTTGCAATTGCCTTTAGTGGAGCTAGGAGAACACCTAAACAGGACTTAGCTAAAGCATGGGATTTGTTAATGGATGGGATAAACATTTGAAAACTCTTTTCTTCATATGCCTTAGAAAATAATATTTTGACTTTCATTGTCTTCATTGGCTGCTTTAGCATCTATGCTGAAAACTGCAAGGGAAAATGTTCTTATGCACAGAAATGACTAAAATTCTTCCTTTGTCTTGTCCAAGTGTGAAACAAAGCAGTCTACAATGCAGTGAGATATAAATAATATCAAATACTGTACTTGTGGAGGTGAAATTGCATTAATAGTTACTGCATTTCTGTAAATTCATCTTCATCTTTTTGGACATTAAATTAGCAATTGCCTACCGAAATATACTGCAATCTTCAAGTATTTGTAGAGCTTGCCACTAAAAGGTTATATTAACCAAAGAATTAATTAATTTTTTTTCACTAGAAATAAGGCTACACAACACTATCTGGGACTTAACCACAGAGTAACCTAGCAACCATTTTCTTAGCCATCTACTGATATACTTTGAAAAAATGGAAAATTCTGTATTACAGACTGAGCCAGTTTAAGAGTTGCCACAAATTTGATAGTGTGTATGTAAATATGGGACAGAATAACACAGTGGCTAATGAGGTGAAGCTTTATTAGAAGGACCTCCATGGGACTTTTCCCATATTTGTTTGTCTTCTGGCAACTGGTACTGTGTGAACATTTTTTAGCTTTGCAAATTCTCTTCCATAAGCACTCATACTTGTTATCTAGCTACCTCTTATTCTGTTAGACCTATAGGGCCAGAGCCCAAAGATTTATATAAACTTTTAATTATTCTCTTATTTATATAAATACTTATAGACATGCATAATCCTATATTCTCAGTAAGCAGGATACTGTCTTAAGTGTTATTTCTGTGCCCTGGTGTCCTTCAATGTAGAGTGAAAAGCAATTTGTGCCAAATTTTGTATTACTTCAAAATCACCTTCTGCCTATAGGGAGTCAAGAAAATATAGCATTTTCCACGGTATTTAATGCAAACAGGGATTGTCGGAGCATGTGTTTGTACACAGCAAGTTTTCCAGCATGTAGACAGGGCCAATCACACCTGACAGAAAGAGGTAACACTGCCTCTGTAGTGGAAAGACAGTGGTTTATAGTGAGATTACATACTTGGACAGGCATCATTTCAGTTCCTTTAATGCATTTCCTTTAATGCATGGTCACCACCAGATTTTTCTACTTTGCACAGTCAAAGGTCTTAGCAGTCTAAAACCAGGCAGTAATGCTTTGGGAGTAGTATTAACATCTGATCCATTGATTAACTACTAGATTTTAAGAACTAAATATCAAATCTATCACATTTCAATGGACATTTTGCGTTAATTTGATGAGATCCTCAAGGAGAAAGTGAGCATGTAGTGCTGCACTGGTCAAAAATTCCATTTCCTCCCAGTGAAAGCAGCACCAGCAATGCAGATCGGGTCTAGGAGCTAGATCTCAGATTAAATATCTTCTCAAGATCTTTTTAGCCTCTTATTTGGGAGAAAGAGCAGAAAACCTTTGATGGATAACCTGCAGTGCTGGATTTTCTCTAAGGCATGATCCTCCTTCACTTGTATGTATTAGTATATACAGAAGTGAGCTGTACTGTTAGTATTTGGGTTGTTGTAAAAGTGTTTTCAAAGGCTTTTTACCTTTGAAATTTTTGATGTGAAGGTTGCAATGCACTGGCATACCATTCACTGGGGAATAGAGGTCTGTAAAGAGAAATCTGGTATATTGACACATGACCAACTACTTAGTATAAGATCAAGAAACCCTATGTGTTAGCAGGCTATTCCTTCATTAAACTGCAATTGAAAAACAGGTCGTTGATTTGAAGGTGATGTCTTTTAATGCTCAGCATTAGCCAAAGTACCCTGACACAGATGTGCAGTGGGAAAAAATTATTTAAATATCAAAGGTTTCCTCTAATATTCCAGTACAATCTAGAAGTCTGTAACTCATGTAAAAGTATAATGAGTTGCTGAAGCAAAAACCTTTCACCTACAAGCAGTCTGTCAAACACCTACACTTATCCTGTAGAGTATTAGTGGACCCCCATAGCTGTTGATTGAAGAGGAAAATGTAGAGCTATTTTTCAACAGAAAGCTTTCAACATTTATAATTGTGAAATGTTGCTGTCCAAAACTGTAACAATTTGGCTTTGCTCGGGCTGCCAAATGCTGCAAATATCTACCTGCCTGGAAAGCAAAGGGGCAGAACAACTTCAAGGTCTCGATCCTCCTTATGTTGCCACTCAGCCTGCTTGATACAGTGTGATGGGAAGCTTCAAAGTATGATAAAGGCAAGTCGTGATTTAATTCAAAAACTAAGATCCCTCTCAGTGCCATTCTTGAATTGACAAATGTGTCTTTCTGTCATTCCTGAGATTGTTTCTAATGTAAAACTCCTGCTGCAGCCCCCCAGTGTAAGTGCTGACTGATTCGTTTTCATCTGATTCCTCAGAAGAATGAGTCGGTCAGGCAGTGGAAAAGGCTGCTAGATAAGGAGATAAATGGTTTTTGGATACTAAGCAAAAAACATCTATACAAATCTTTTACATAATGCACTGTTTCTTGTTGTCAATAAAATGGTAAAACCCAGGGACTTGAAAAACTTTTCTGCTTTATCCCAATATTTACCTTTTTAATATAAAATTTAAATACAACTTGAATTAACCCCATAAAGTAAAAGTGAATTTAATTAAAACACATGAAAATAAGAGCACCCAGTGTGCAATGGAAACTCCCAACAGGTTAGCAAACGTGGTATTTCATACTCCTGAAAAAAAGCATTCACCTATCAAAAAGGACCAATAATTTGTCAAGATATAAGTCAGTTTTCCTAAGGACCATTCAGAAGAATTTGTGTTAGCCACAGAAGTAGGAAAATTTAATGTTTCACCATCAAGAAATCTGGGATTCTTCAAGGGTAAGTTTGCTTCCTTCCATTGGCACAGTTCAAATTGCTGACCAATTTTATTTTATCCAAACCCAGAAGCGTAGTCCCTGTCTGGGATGGCAAGATTTTGGTTCTAAAAGATAAATTCAAAGAGAACAAGTCCATGGTGCCTGTTCCTAAGGCTTTGGAATTTTTTTGAGGGTTGGGGGTTTTTTGGGGGGTTTTGGGTTTTTTACAGGTACACCAGTCATACTCAGTTCAGATAAGCTGAGCTGTTTCCACTGAAGTTTAATTTGGGGGATCCCATAGAGAAATAACACAAATTCTGAAACATCAGTGGAATCTAAACATCTGTGACAGGATTTACCAGTATATTTGGGAGTTATGTTCTTCATTCTGATCATCTCCATTCAACCAAGGTCACAGAAGCTTGCCCCATGAATGGCCACGCTGAACTCCACTCAGCCTCTCAAAGACACTGCAACCATTTCAAATGTGATGTTATTTATCAGGAAGAAAAAAAAAGATTCAAAGTAATTAAAATCTGGGCTTTGCTTGGCAGATTATTCTAGTTAAAGAAATGAGTTTTGCTCAAAATATCTATGAGGTAAAATAATGATGAATATACAAATGACCCCGAATAAATATGCTACAAGTATGCACAAGTAATGACAGCCAGTCTATATTTTATTTTGTTGCTGAAAAGAAACACATATCATCTTTATCTCTCTCGCTGAAGCAATCCGGATTTCAAGTAGACATTTTAGCAGCTAGATGTTTTCTTAGCAAAAATCAAATCTGGTTAGCAGAACAAATATTCATGTGACAACCTGTCACTGTGTTACTTTTTACTAATGAATTTACTCGCTTATCTTTTCAACAGAAAAAAATTAAGAACCATAATTAGCAACCATGGTCTTGATTGTCCTTCAGCAACTTCTTACAGCAACACTGTACTACAAAATTATATCTGTAATGCAACATATATACTCCTAAGTACAATAATGGACATTAAAAGCACGCTCCACAATGTATCTGTTAAATCTATTATATAAACTGCCAAAATAAAGTACCACATGGGCTCACTTTCAGCTATTTGAAAAGCATTAAAAATTCATGTTATATGAACAGGAACATCCAATACTCAGCTTTTGTAAGTGAATATTTAGGATGCACCATAAATTACAGTGCCAACTAGCAGTGCTTTAAAACACTCTGGATGTTAATAAAATCACTGTACTATAATGGACACACAAAATAAGTCACATCAGCCTACTGATGCTTACTATTATAATATATCTGTAAAACACAGGACTTCTGTGAGGCAATAGGTTCCAGTCCCATAACATGAGTTATATAGTACATGAGTTATAGGCTTTCACATGGAAGTGTGCTACGGTTTAACCCCTGCTGGCAGCTCAGCACCCCCAGCCCTTCACCCACCCTCCCCACCTGCCCCACAGCAGGATGGGGGAGACAATCAGAACAAACAAGAGAAAACCCATGGGTTGAGAAAAAGGTAGTATAATGAAACAGAAAAGGAAGAAAACAATATGAATAATGATAAAAGAATTAGAGGATACAAAACAAGTGATGCACAAGGCAACTGCTCACCAGTCAGTGACTGATGCCCAGCCAGTTCCTGAGCAGCGGACTCGGGCCAGTCTTCCCCCCAATTTGCTGTTCAGCAGATGCCATTTGTTATGGAACAGCCCTTTGGTCTCTAGGTTAGCTGTCCTGGCTGTGTCCCCTCACACCTTCTTGTGCCCCTCCAGCCTTCTTGCTGGCAGGGCACAAGAGGCTGAAAAGTTCTTAGCTTAGTATAAACTGAATAGCAGCAGTTAAAACATCAGCATGTCATCAACATTATTTTTATACTAAATCCAGACAGCACCATACCAGCTATTAGGAAGAAAATTAACTCTATCCCAGCTGCAACTAGAACAAAGATTCAATTTATAACTTCTGTATTTGATGATACAGCCACAGATGTTGTCTCTCCATCAATACTCAAAAAAAAAATTATCCTATAAGCTTTTAATTAAAAATATTATAATCACTTGATGAAAGGAAAGCCCAACACTTTTGCAGCTATTTTTCTACCCTCAAAATCCCATTACTTTATTTGTATGAATGTCTCATGGAACTTCTTTTTTTCCTCCTTCAAATATGTGCTGACAAGACTTGCTGAACTAAATTGTTCAATAATGCATCAATCCGTTATTTTGTATTTATGGTGCAGCCCTTCCCTCTTCCCCCATAGCGCTGTGCTGAAGTTTGGAGCCAAGCATGAGTTACAAGCCTGCAAAGCACCATGTGTGCTAATTGTGCTTTATATATTATTAATATGCAATGCATCCTCATACCAAGCTTCCAGAGCCCCAAGGCCTTCTGAGAGATTCAAAGAAAGAAGAGAGGAGATCCCACTCGTCCTCAGCATTTTCTGCCTCCTTTTGTCAACTTTTGGCTGGTGCTCATTATCAGAGCTGAGGGGAGGCAGAGCCTGGCGTGGCCGTCACTCTCCATCTCGGTCACGCCGCCCTGCCTGTCGCAGCAATGTGCACACGGGCACTGCAGCACTCTCTCACTCCAATCCTGGCAGACAGCGTCAAGCTGTTTGTTCTTTGCTGACACAGATGCTTTCTACAGCGCTTTCTCCAGGAAGACCCTTTCCAGGAAAACCTTGTTAAGTACCTGACAGAACCAATCTTCTTTTAATTTCAAGGCACTTGGACCTTTAGATGTAATTACATGTATAAATAGAATGACTCACCCAATTTTCTTGCTGTTTGTAACTTACATTTCATTATTTTCATTTAGCTGACAGAGAACTGACAATTGTAGCTGTCCCTGGAGATGGTGTAGTGAATCCAATTTACAGGCGTTCTTTGTAATTGTTTGGCAACAGACTGCCTGGACATGCATTTAAGAGTAGAGGTGAACTTATATATATTAAGATGAACCCAGACCCAAGTACCACGTCTTATTTTATTTTTAATTAAAGCAGCAGAAATTTAAGAGAGAGTGGCAATCTGTACAGGCATGAGAGCCCATCTGGACATATTTGACAGGGCTCCTGTCATGCTGATAACTTTTTTACAGCTCGGTGTTGTCTGACAAATTCAAAAACTATTTTCTGGGCTTATTAAGAGAAAATTGAATGGGTCCAACCATGAAGCAGGCCCCGATTGCTGCTCAGCACTGCATCTTCTCTGCTGCTGCCCTGAATGCAGGCAAGCATGTCACCCAGTGAGGGAGACAAAAGAACCATAAAGGTGTTTGTCTTCCTGGTAAATACACCCCTAACACTCAACATCTCCCTTTGCGTCCCTTGAATTCATTACATTCCTTAAACATGTTGCTTCCTTTAGATTCATTATACAAATACAAAATTAAAAGCTTTGAAAGGACTAACATATTCCCATCAAGCAGAAGCTTCAGGACTGTGCTTTTTCATGGCTTCATTGACATTTCCCCAAGTGAATACTCCCAGCTCAGATGTACAGTCCCAAATCTCACATGGAGAGTCGTGTGCCTTTGGTACTCAGTAGGGCTCAGTCAACTGCATGGCAAAGATAGTATAGAAAATACCATCAAAACTGCAGCTTTGGAGTTCTGAAAAGGAAAAACATAAAAGTACAAACAGCTGCTAATAGCTTCATATTATGCTCCCTCTGGAAAGTAAATACAGCCTATGGGGAATTTTCCAGTAGATACAAATGGTTCAAACAAACTACAGAAGAAAGAAGTGAGAGAAAGAGGAAGAAGTTATGGGGGACCTAGAAAAACTACAGAAATTACCGTCTCAAAGCCTTCAATTTGTTTTTAAGTCAATCTGTTTCACTTCTATTGAGATAGAAGGCTAGTGATCAGAAGACATTTAAGATTGTTGCATTTCTTTACTGGAGCTTTTCCTTCTAAGTACTGTGATCTTTTTTAAGCAGAGGTTATAAAAGTACTGACATCAAGTTCAAGAAAGTGAAAGAAAATCTTACTGAAGATAAAGGGATTCTTGCAAAGAAAATATTATTTCCCTGTTGCAAATTTATGTAGACATTCCTATAGTAGAATGAATGGCATTGTAAATGGCGTAAAAAAGCAATAATAGAGAATACATGACATAATGTAACAGGAATTGCTGTATCGATTATGTGTTCCCTGTTCCTTCGGTCCATTGGTCCATTGCTTCTTAATTAGTATTGTGTGTGCCTACATTAATGTGATAGCCTGAAGCGGGACTGCACTTCTGAATCAAATCTCCTGCCATCTCCAATTACCCCATTTTGTTTCAGATCTCAGGGTAACCTGAGAGCACACAAACTCCATTTCTCTGTGTG
Source organism: Calcarius lapponicus (assembly GCA_039654755.1). Lineage (NCBI taxonomy): Eukaryota > Metazoa > Chordata > Aves > Passeriformes > Fringillidae > Calcarius > Calcarius lapponicus. The sequence goes on from CM077464.1 coordinate 25,942,430, forward strand.
GGCCTAAATGAACAGCTGAACTTCACATGCTCACCTGATGTGCTCCAACCACTGACAGGTAATCAGCCTGCAGGATTAGAAGAGAGTCAGTCCCAGTGCATGTGACAGAGCTGCTGGGCCCTTGGCACCAGCTCTTTCCCCTACAAAACATGTTGCACTGAACTGCCTGCTAAGGTGGATGTAGTTTTCTTTCATTCAGCCCACCACATTGCTATATTTGCATCCTGATTAAAAATGCAGCAAATCTAAAATATAAAAGCTTCTTAAGGCTTTTTAAAACTCTTCTTTGCCATTAAACACCTTGTTAACCATGTAACCACATTTTGGGAGTTTCCCTGACATGCTGGCAGTAAACCTCTAGAGGAACGCTTTCTGAAACTGCTCAGTATAATTCTTACAATGATAAAATAATCAAATAAATTTTCAAATGTGAATCTATCAGAAACCATCAAATGTTTGCTCTATTGTTTCAGTGTTGTCCAGGTTTTGGCTGGGATAGAGTTACTTTCATTTCAGTAGCTGCAACAGTGCTGTCATTATCTCAACCCTCTGGCCCCATATTGCAGGCCAAAAAGAACTTCTGTGGTTTAAGCTCAGCTGGCAACTGGGCACCAAGAAACTGCTGGTTCAACCTCCCACAGCACAGTGGAATGGGCAGGAGAATCAAAAGTAAAAATTGTACATTTTGATAAGAGCAGGTTAATAATTTAAACGAAGGAGAAGAAAAAGAAGAAAGAAGAAGAAGAAGGACAAGAAGAAATGTCCTATATTCAAATCTGGAAACAAAAATTATTTTCCAGCTGTATTCTTAACTAAAAAAGACTTTGAGTCTTCTAATATCCTAAAAATCTCCTGGTTCATCTTCTCATTCTACTCTCCCATCACAGAGACAATAGTGTCCAACAGAACAACAAATTAGAATAGTTACAATGTATATGTTTAATGAGATATTTTTAAATAAAGATATGAGCACAGAGTTTTAGCATAAATTTGAGTATTGTACTTACCTTTTTTCATTTCCAAATGTCAACCTGTGTGCATACTTCTCTTGTTTTGCTCCTAAGTTCAAGTGATGCAACAAATGTTACTTATGAGAAATTACAGTATTCTTGTCTGGGCTGAAATAAAGAAAATTTTTCTTTTTGCTCATGGTTTTCAAACACCCTTCACAAGTCTGTGTCTAAGCACCAGGAATTAAAACTAATCTGGAAAAAAATTGTGTTTTCCCCATTTAATACACAAGAAATTCATAGTTAGATGCCATCAAACTAGGAACAGCCACAATTACAGGCTCATGGGCCAATATCTCAACAACAGCTGCTTGCTCTCTTTGCCATGGATGAGAATTAGAACAATAACTCCAAAAGCAGAGAAGGCTTTCAGCTCTCTTCCAGAGGAATAATCATTTCTTCCCTTACAGCCATTCTACCACACTGTCCTTTGCACAAATACTCAGTAGTTGCTGTCCTTCCTGCTTCGCTGTGTTAGCTGCAAATCATCATTCATGGTTCTCCTTATCAAATAATCTCAAATTATTTTAGAGAGTTTCATTTATTTAAATTAACTTAGAAGCAGAAGATGCACAATTTAAACTTGCATGTAAATCCAGTTAATCAGTGCAAGCTTGGAGATGTGGATAATGAGAAGAAACCTGTTCTTAATTATGTCACCATCTCTTTTGGGTGTTATATCTTGCTGCTCTAACAAGAGTTTGGCTGTACCCAGCCAGCCTGCTCTGCATCTGAATAGATAGGTGATTCAGCAACATTTCAGCTAGAGGCCCATCAATTTATTCATATAGTTTGGGAAGCTGAAGCAGAGAGACTATTCACCATGGCTGAAAAATGATGCAAACTTCAGAAAGGGAAAGGAGGAAGATTGGGAAACTACAGGCCAATCATATGGTCTGGGGCTTGGAGTCAGACCAGAACTTGAAAAAAAATGGCAGAACATGCAGTAAACCACTTTCTAAAATTCTGTCTTCATGGAGCTAAAATAAAAACATCCAGAAAAGAAAGGAGCTAAAAAGAGACTGAAGGGAAGAAATCCTGAAAACAAATAACATGGCAGAATGAAGCTACAGAAAAAGTAAGCTAAGGGGGAATTAATGCGAGAAAAGCAGAAAAGAAGTATGTGTTAGGGCAGAGAAAGATACAGAAAATAAAGAAAACAAAAGAGGAAAAACGGTTATATAGGAAAAACAGAGGGCACAGCATCAATTCACTTTGCTTAAGTCACCCTTGGTACCCAAGGCTGCACTTGACTCATCTTTATCCTGTAAAACATGTTTGCCAAAGTCCATCATGAAGTCTGGAACTGAGAGAATCTGTTGTGAACTCTCTGTGTCTTTGCATATTTTTAAATCATTCAAAATATCACAGAAAGAAACTGATAAAGTAACACTTTTCTGTTTCTCATTCCAATGCAGTGAGAATTTATAACATCACTTGGAAAAATATGTTTATTTTTTCATATTTTCATCCCCCTATGTAGTATTTATTTTTAAATTGTGCATTACAATCACAAGAGATCACTACCACACTTTAAGTTACCTGAAGACTAAGAAATCTAATTATGCTTTAATCAAAAAGTAATAAAATAAAGCATTTTATAACAGATTTCAAACCTTTAAATTCCAGTACAGTAAAAAAAAAATGCTTTCATATCATGTAGGAATACCAGCCTGCATCACTGCAGTGCTTCATCTGCATCACTCACAACATCGTCACCATTATCATTACTAAAATAACACTTCTTGCATGTTACGCATTTAACTACAAGCATACCATAATTCCTCATTAGCAGTGCTGTATTCCTAACCTGAACATGTTATTTGGAGATGGATGAGAGCTATTCCCAGCCACAGGAAGTCCAAGGTACCAGCTGAAAGGCTGATAAATCTGTATGCAAAATTCTGTACTGCAACCACCTTGTGTGTGCAGTAACGCCCCCAGCTGTGCAATGCAGTGCACTGCTTGGGAGCTGGTGCTGCTTGGTACCACCATGTATACCTGGGTAACTATCAAAAAGGGAGAAGAGAAGAGAGAAAAAAAAATATCAAAGGTCAGCTTGGTGGACTGCCATTCATTCTGTGTGTGAGATACCCTTGTGGCCTCACCAGAGAACAGAGACTCAAGTAGGGGATTCAAATAATCCAGAAAGTCTCTTCAAATTCTTAGTCTCCACTTTACCTAAGACACTAACTGTATTTATACTGCAAAAGGAAAATAAAAGGAAATAAAAATATTTACATTTGTTTTTTAATAATAAATTATTATTTTTAGAAATGTGGCCAAAAGATGATACTGGTGCACAGGGCTGTGCTGACACCAGCCTACCTTGTCTGACACATCCCCTTTCTTGTTTCCACCTCTCCACAGCACCTCTGTCCCTTTGCTCTGGGTGTTATGAAAAGCCAAAACAACTACTGAAATTAGGTTTTTTACTTGTCTCTAGTTATTAATGGAGCTCTCTGTCTAAACAAAGCCTCATTTCTCAAAACTTACTGAAACCTAATCTTGAAATCTCTCCTGTTCAGTAAAAAAAAAAAAAAAAAACAACACAGCACTAGTTAAAGCAATGGCTGTGGGAGCTGTGGGAACACAGGTGGCAACATGAATATTGAGGAACTGTTTTTCCAAATAGGAATGGCTGTTTAGAGACCAGAGGAACACACCAGCCCATCAGCCCATGAGACACCTTGCTGCCTTCTTTCTTCTTGTTTGATAAGAGGAGAGGAACAGATTTTACCAGAGATCAGAGGAAATTGTCTGATCCCAGTGGGCTTTGGGGACCTGAGAGGTCTTGCTGAGGGACCTACCACTAGTTAAAAGCAAACAGCTCATCACACAGCAGGAAGGGAACTGAAAAGATGGAAATGAGGCACATAAATGGGAAGGAGGGATTTGGATTACAGAAAAGTGGTAAAAGAAAGAATAAAAAAATAAAGGAGGGGAGGAAAAAGAAAAAAAAGAAACACAGACTGAGGGACGAAACAACCACAAACCCAACCTGTGCAGGAAAACGTCATAAACTTCCTGGGGCTGCAGTCTCCTTTTAAAATTCCCCAAGGACCAGCACATACTTTGAGCTGACAGTAAGATGCAGAGCACCCCCTGACATTTATGGGAAGGGTTCTCAGCTGAGGAGCGGCACTTTTTCTCACGGGTACATCAGAATCATTAATTTGCTGGCTCGAATACTTCAGTGCATTAAGGCCAAGTCCTCCTCTCTCCCTCTGCTCACGCAGATTTTTTTTCCTGCATCTTGTGTTCAGGTGAGTGGTTTTCCACTGCTGACATTTAATATTGTTCAAGGCAAAGAGGCTATGTGACCAGAGCTCTTTATCAGCAAAACAGTAAACACATTTGTGGTGTTACTAAATTTTGTTTGGCTGCCTGAAATGAAAACTAGACTGAGTGATAACAGGCTGGAATACCCTGAGACTCAAGCAAATCAAAGACTACTTTAATGGGGACCATGAAAAGTCTTTCAAAAAAATTCAAAGAACAAAATACTACAGAGTAACAAAAAAGAAAAATACTGTCTTGAGGGAGTGAGTTAGTGGCCTTTTCCATACAAAGAACATTAGCTCAAAAAAACACCTGGACCTTCTGATACAAAATGAAACAAAAAAAAAAAAAAACAAAAAACAAACAAACAACCCCCCCTGCTAAAAAAACCACAAAAACAAACAAAAAAACACACACAAAAAAAAAAAACACACAAAAAAAAGAAAAGGAAAAGTAGACAAATAAATATCCCTGACCACAACTCTCCTTAGTCCCACAGTTCTTACAGAATTTTTCTAAGTCTCATCAGCTGCTGAGAGACCATCTGGAAGAGCTCTAGTGAAGGTTCTATAAACATTGCCTCCACAGCTTAGGCTCTTGAATGTGGCTATAGCTTTCTACCTGTGGGCTGAACAGAAGAACACATCCAGAAAGCAAAATTCCTTCTTGGGTAGTGAGTTCCACACAAGACAGATTCTGCCACTGAATTACATACTCTCTACAGGAGTTTCCATGACAGCTTCTAGAAAAGTTGGGTGAGTATGTATACACTCTTTCTTAAAGACAACAGTTCAAGGTAAGAAGACTAACTGGTAGTAGTTCTGAGCATGAGACAGCGCTGTATGTTGGTCTCTTCTTTTTTTTTGGTGACGGCTACACCCACAAACACCCATCTTTGCTGTAAGCTCCCTCATGAGGGCCTCTTCTCTCCATACTTTTACAAAACTAGCATCGAGGTTCACTCCCTGCTACACTGAATACCTCCCTGACAGAACACTGCAGACCCATGAATGGCAGCCTTGCACTGTGCCACATCCCCTCTTACTGGGAGACCAGAAACACATCATCCATCCTCACCACCCATCACCACTGCTTGCTCAGCTCCCTCCCAAAGCTTGTTCTGGTTCTGCTCATGACTGCTAACACAGCAGCCGTCTGCAGGCCTTCTGTTGCTTCTGTTGGTGAATGTGTCATTTCTGATTCTGAACAGAGTCATCTTGGATCCAGAAATGGGCACTGTGTGGCCCTCCACCACAATGGAAATTTGCCCAGGGCAGCACTGAGCAGCACCAAATGTCCTGGTGCTTCCTGTGTGCAGCGCCCACTACCAAGACCTTACTGCAATCCATCTGGGGGGTGACACTGTCATTCCTTATGTCTGTCTTGTCTCTGGTCACAGGGCAGGCATCAGGAGATGCAAAGATCTGAACCTCCCAGAGCAGGACACTACGTGTCCAGTGCCATGGTTGCAGTGTCAGGGTGGTGCCTGCCACCTCCTTGTCCAAGGCTGCTGTCACTGCAGAGGACACGTCACTGCCTTCATGGGAGAAGGCAGCTCCTCCCCAAGTGAGGAAGATTTAATGAATCTGCATGAGCCAGTGATGGCTGATGGATGTTTCCCATTATTAGCAAGGAAAGGCAAGTGTTGCTTGGAGTATTTTGACATGTTAGAGATGAGTCATAGGAATTCCTTATTTTGCGTTATCAAGAGTCCGTTCCATATAGAGAAAATAACTAATATAAGAATAGCTATTTTCAGCTTTCAAGCTACCATCTGCTGAGCTCTTGTCACCATGCAGAGAAGCTGGTAAGCATCTAACAACCTTGTGTTACAAGAAGGTAAAGCTGAAGAGCGTGAATTTGCTTGTGTGACAAAACTGGCATTAATTCTCAACTCTCAGCCCCCACCTGGTTGTTCATATTACACTTCTCTCCTCTAAAACCTTAAAGTAGTCAAATAAGAAGTTCAATCGTTCAAATAGAACCCGATCTAGCCATGCTTGATATCAACAGGAGTACTACTGTGAGCAATATATTGTGAAGTAAATGAAACTGCTCACAGAAAGTGGGTGTCCACAGCTTCTCTTTGGAAGTAGATGAAAGGCTGAAGCAAATTATGTTTTATTTTAAAGGGAAAAGAGAAACTGTTGGATGATTCTCCAACTTCAGTATTGTTAGCTGTTGTTAAATTAATAAAACATCCAGTACGTGAGCAAATTATCAAATGGCTTAAGTACAATTATAGTGCATTTCAAATATCAGTTCTAGTTATATTTTCCTTTGACAAAGTAATTACACTTCAAGAAACCACAATCAGAACAATTTTTCACTGCCAAAGCTGAGAACAGAAGGTGAAAAAGGTGCATTTAGATGATTTTACAAATTACTAACTTAACTTTTGTATAATAAAAAAAACATAATAGTAGAACAGCTTAAAAATAGACCAGAGAACTCACATTTTAATCCTATTTCAAGCTGTTCAATGATTTGTAATTTAATGAGCCTTAATACAAAGCTTAGGTTTAGTTTTCTTTCCCTCCATCAACTTGATTTCTTGATATTGAAAGTTATTTGGCTGCTATAGAGACAATATATATTTTTAGTCAAAAATTCACACAAGAGCAAAATTGGGCATAGCCATTTCCTGTCCCACCCCAGGTCCACAAGATGCTCAGAATATCTGTTAGAGAAGACTGTAAGATATCCTTGTGAGGACTGAGAAGATATTTACTTTGTGAGGACATTGGGTTCAGGGCTGTTGAGCATAAAATACTGGGACAAGAGACAGGAGGAAAAGGAATACATTATAAACCCAGTCACAGGATCCAAAAAGAACAGAAGAAAATTGATACTTAAACCAAAAACCAGAGCTCTCACATTGATTATTGATAGGACACTGCTGGAACAAAGCTTTTACAAGTTCCACCAAAACTCTTTAAGTGATTAGGAGGGGGAAGCAAGATTACCACAGGTCTTAAAGGCATAAGCAAACCTACTAAGAGATATTTGAGGAAATTTTAGGAATGTGATAAACTTACTATAAAATATTTAAGGGAAGGGGAAACACACATATCAGTGTAGGTAGGGGAGAACAAATTATGGGAAAAAGGAGAGCAGAGGAGGGCACATAAATGCCACCAAGTCCTGTGCCTGACCACTGCAGTCTGTCACTGTAACACTCCATTCTTCAATATTACCCTGGGTCAGGGTGCTCTCCAGTCCATGCAAATCTGTCAGAAGCCTGAGAGCTGACTGAGGGAGGCACCATAGGTCTGAGTCAGCTGGGCAGCCCCGGGGTGTGAGAGATGGGGAAACCATAGGGCTGGACCTGCTACCAGAGAGATCCATTGGTGCACGTGTGTGTGTGGCTGTGACTGTGTCTGTGTGTGTATGACATCTGCTAGCACGGCTGGATCCCAAGTAAACAATGAGAAAGGAACAATTGTATTTCTCATGTTTCTGTCCTGAAACCTCCTGGACTCATCTTTCCTCCATCAGTGCTCCCTCTGTGATCCCACTGCTTTCTTGTGCACACACACTTCTCTCTGGATGTGCTGTATATAATCAGAATCACTCTGTCAAGGCAGCACTGAAAGAGAAAACATCTGTTCCATCCTTGTCATGTGGACCTGATGTTCTTCCAACATGAGGCAGCAACGGATGCACAGAAAAACTCCCAAATTTCCTCCAGGCTGATTTTGATGAATTGCTCCTTCTGGACTGACAACAGAGGGATAACATGACTAGAGCAAGGTATTCTGGTCTTCAATGCAGTTTTCTCCTTTCCTCTTTACTATATAAAGCATGACAGGGGTTTCTGATAGTGCACAGAAGGTTACAGACTTACTGAGGCCTGTAGGGTCTTCCGTGAGAGAAGGCATGTATTGCCTCTCCAGGGCAGCATGGGATCTGGATGCACTATCATTTTAAGCCCTACCTCAGTCTCAAAATGCATTCAATAAAGTCTGAAAAAGTTTCAAGTAGCATTTCACATGCTGCCTCAGCTACTTAGCTCCCCATGGTGCCCATGAGAAAACCATACACCCGATAGCTCACAGAAAATCTTGTTGGAGACGTGGGTTAATAGTGAGTTTATCTGCACAGCCAGACTAGTAACAGATTGAGAAAGAGAAGATAATTAGCAATTTTGGGATGTTAGCAATATGTATTTTCAGACAAAAATATTTGCTTTGAGGCTCTGACTTACAGTTTTGGCACCATTTCTGTTCCATTCTTCCTTTCAGATGCAAGAGACTGTCCAAGTTCTCACTGATGGCTGTTTTATGCCCCCTTCTTTTCCTCCCATAATAAACATACGTTAAATGCTTTTGGAGTCAGATAATTTTGTTCAAAGTTTTCCCTTTTCCCCCCATATCCAGCTAATGATCATCAGAGCTATTAAATTTGTAATTTTTGGTGTTTTCAATACCACCCACCCTTGACTGCAAGCTTCAGGGCCACTGAAAGCTCTTAGCAGCCTTTTGCATGCATCCAAACAGCCCAAACTGTGTTTGTTAAGGACAAAATTATTCTTTCTGCAGTATTCCTTCCACAATTTTTTGAGGGGAATCTTTTTCCCATTCTGTTTCATTGTTACACATTTCTTTGGTATCCTCCTACAGTAATGCCAGAGACTGAGTCAGTGTCATGTACACAAAGTGTTTTCAGGATTTGGGATGTGGGAAGCTGTGGAAGCTGCCCAGCTGATCCCCAGGAATGCAACACCAATGTGCCACTCACACAAAGGACCTGAGAGTGACAATCTGCCCATCACATAGAAGTTTCTGGGGTGCAACTGTGTTGCTGTTGTACATCTGGAGAAAAGGTTCTGTCTTGTAACAGCACTATGGAGAGCAGTAATGACTCCTGAGACCAGGCAGCATAACTAGACCACTAGGCCTGTTTTGACTCACTTCATGCTGGATTTAAATCCCAATTCTCATGTGAATACTGAAATGTACTGGAGTATTCCACCCATCCAGGTTGGATAATTCACAGTCAGGTTCTGAACGTGAACAATAGCCAAAAAGAGTTTCTTTAAGTTTCTTAAAGGCCTTTTTGTAGTAGTGATTGTGAATAGAACATAAAAGAAACCAAATTCAGGCACATTGGTATTCAGATCCAAACCAAAAGCATTAGTGCAGTCCTAAAAGTCATTGGCCTGATTTATGGCCTGAATTACTATATTCCTCCAGGGTTTCAGTGATGACATGCTTGCCACATGCTGTCTGTTTAACACAGTTCTTTGTCTTTCTCAGAATTTTTCTGTAAAAGTCTGCATTTGTGCAAAAGCAAGCTAAGTGAAGATTATAAAGGCCAGGACCATGCTAGGCCCAGCATACAAATCATTCAGCAAACATGCGTTTTGTGTTGTCACCATTGGCACGTCTGTGTCTTCTGCTTTCCTCCCTCGCTCACAAAACCCCTTTGTTTTCCCCTGGAATATCAGGATGCCTCACAAAAATGCACATGAGCATAGGCTTGAGCCTGGGGTTTGCAGCAGCAGGGCTTTGGCGTTGATTATGAGCCATTCTGATGTTTCCCACTGATTACCATGCATGTTTCTCTCCTACACAACATCTAAAATGATTCCTCATGTTTCTGTTGTCCTCTCTCCTAATACAAGAGAAAAGGGAATTTCCTAATACTGAAAGGCAGATGAGGAACACTCTCCAGGCAAAGCATAAATAGCCTGTAGCCAACTTATTTCACAATATTCCTCCATGCCAACATCTGTCCTAGATCCCCCAAATGATTATGCACTTGTACTGATGAAGAAAATACCCAGAGGTATCATAATGCCAAGAGCTTTGGTGGGATATGTCTCCTCATTCTTCCTTCAAGGTACAAAACTGCTTTTCACTCAAGGAGACAAAAAAATAAACTTTCTGTATACTCAGAATATGAAATAACTGGAAACTTTCTATTTCTGTAACACATCTGATACCTCCTGTTACTGGAGGCAAAATACTGAGCTAGATATATAAGTGTTTGAATAACAAGGTTATTGTTTATTAATATCATAAAAAATGACCATTGGTGAGCAAGATGGAACAAACAGTATTTGACAGCAGATCACTCAGTTCTTTTATAAATGCATGCCAGATGCTATGGCAGTCAGGAATAAGATATACAACTGCAATACCAGTAATTTTTGTCACATTTTTTCCCTGTTTTCTATTGTTTCTTGCTAAGTCCCATTAGTAATCACCAATCAGCAGTCTTACAGGTTACCTTACTCAGAGCAAGAACCTATTTTAAACTTGATTTACCTGCTCCTTCTCAAAACATCTACCAGAAGCAGAAATTTTACAGCTTTAAAAATACATTAATACAAAGCTGGGGGCAAGAGTTAATGATAGTAATTTCTACCTTTCCCTAAATACTGACTGAAAATGCAAGGATTCAGAGAAATTCTTGCTTCTAACAGTATGCATCCTTCATTGCACTCTGAGGAGCGAGGTGAGCTTCCTTTCTTTTCCAGGAAGACAGGCTTTAAAGGACTTAATATTGCAAAGGAGTCATAGGGTAAAATAACAATACTACCATGCTTTCCTTTACTATTTCACCCCAGGTTGCCAGCACACCTAATATGCAGCTGCATTATCACAAAATCAATCAAAAAGAAATACAGAGAGTATTGAGGCCCTTCAGCCATTACAGCCACACAATGTATGAATCAATGCCAGGGGGCCTCAATGTGTGTGTCCAGTTTCAGCATTTCCCTTGTGAAAAGCCCCAGATGTTAATTCTTGACTGCTTCTGAAACCTTGAGCGTAAATATGCCCTTTTTAATAAATGGTTAAGTTCTTAATCATGACTCATTAGGGATATTATTATTTGATTTTATTTACTTACTTATTGACAGGTTAAAGTTACAGACATAACAAAAGCTATTCTATGAATGACAACGTATGAAAAATGAAGAGATATGTTCTATTTTAAATTGCTTTTTCTCTTTAGGGCTTTGTAAAAAACAAACAAACAAACAAACAAACAAACAAACAACACCAAAAAAAATCCCCAACATTTAACCAGTTTTTAACTTCTGAAGTTCCAAATCCTCAGGTTTCTTTCCTGATGAAACAGTGAAGTTCACAAAACTGGACAGCAACTACCCCTACACAGTGTATTTTAACATTTTAAGTATTTAAATGAACTATAGTGCAAGTTTGAGCCTTTGAATCCATAGAAATTGTAATCTACTCTGCACAGTGGCCATGCTAAATGTTCATGACTAAATGGTGTTGAAGAAGCAAGGGAGGGTGGTGATAAATCACCACCACAACTAGGAAAACAGCCCCTCCATCTGGAGGCACCAGCTTTCCAAGCCTTCTGCAAAAGGATTGTGCAGTCCAGTGTCCCCAGAGCACTTTGACATTCACATCCTCTAAAACTGTGACTCACTTAAGGCAGGTTGACAGCTGCAGTAGACGTCACCATGGCAAGCAGCCACTGACACTGTCAGAGAATATAGGGACATTTTAGACACTGTAAGAGAGTTTCGTGTCTAAATCCCAACTTTCTCATCTTGCACTGTGAAGTTCAAGGATACCCAATAAATGAGTCCTATCTCATGTTGTTTTCTCCCCAAAAGACTAATTCCAATAAAGATAACAGCAGGATTAATAAAAATTACTTTTGTTTCTTTTCATATCTTGCTCTACAAGACACTTGCCATCTACTTGCCACTAGAAGAGCCTGACCAAAATGGAATCTCTTGCTTCTGCAGAGGCTGTAAAGCTGAGCAGAACAGCTGTGCTCCATGGATACACAGAAAACATCTGGCATCCCAAAGCCCACCAGAGTTACTGTCCAGCCACAGGCTGACCTCCCACAATGTGGCCATGTAGTTCCTGACCCATCCAGCTCATCGTGCAGCTGAGCTGCACTGAAGCTTGCTGCTTTAAACTGCTGTACAGGAGGCAGCAGCCTGGAAAAAACTGAAGTCTGTACTGAGTAAGACAAAGGTACTTTACATGGCTTCACCAGTTTTGTTCTTCTCAGCCTCTGCTCCTCTTATTTCCTCAAGCTTGTGAGTAAGTGTGGGCACAGCTTGTGGCTACGATTTGTAGGCTGAGAGAGGAATTTCCCAATAGTTCAAGTCCTGGAGCTGACAAACCTGCTCTATAAATAAGAGAAGTGGCAGTTTTTCATCATGAGCTTAAATTAGGTTTGAGCACTCTGAAAAACCTCCTGTGAACCTGCAATACTGATAGGAAGTGCACACATTTACTCCTTGTCTAACCTATCCCAAATTAACCTCCTCTTGCCCATCTAATTTTCCGTCTGGAGGAAATTTTGGCACATTCTGATTCAGACCCAGAAAAAAGGCTGTGGTACTTCATCTGAAATTTTGTCTCTGGCTTGAATGTTTAGCTAATTATGGAGGCATCTATGCCACCTTGCTGATGTGTGTGTTGCCAGCATGGGCCCCACACTACCCTCACACAACTCCAATCCCACTCTTCCACCTGCTGATCCAATGGAAATGAACCATCAGACACTCAGAAAGCCTCAAGTACCTTGGGCTTCATATAACAATAATAATAATAATAATAATAATAATAATAATAATAATAATAATAATAACAACAACTATGATGATAATAATAACAACAACAACAAAAACATTTTCTCTCATGCCAGGCAGGTTAGCGCTGTCTTGTTCGCCATTGACATAAAAGTGCCAGATCCAAATCCCTCCTCCACCTTGCATGAAATCGCAGTATAAACACAGACTTACAGCAAGAATATCCTGATTGTTAAATTGCATTTTCATTTCTTCTGTTGGAATTTCTCCACTCTTTTATTTTTAAACAATTATCCAATATATTTTGGAGCAGAATTGTAATGTCTGATGTATGCACTTCTGACATTGTCTTGTGGTACATCTAGGGTAACATACACCTAAAAAGCACTGTCTGCAGAACATGTGCCCCCACAAACAAATATTGACAGTACATTAAAATATGTTTGATTGCTCTAATGGAAAGTGTCAGAGGCCACCTGTTTCTTTAATGAAGAAAAAAAAAAAAAGCTTTTTCTTCTATTGATAAATCTCTGAGCATATGCAGCCTAGTTTTTCTTTATTTTCCCTTTTTTAGACTGGGGTTTACTCTCAAGTGGAGGGCTCAGTTATTGCTAATACAGCAATCAATGAAAGCATCACATCTTTTTTTTCCTCCCTCTGGCTCTATGATTTCCAGAGAAAGCAACTTACTAAGTGTCTCCTGTCTTTACCTTAAGATGAACTCTCTGAAAACATCAGAAATGTATAAAATTTCCTGTGTATTCTTCCACACTCTATTGAGAGTTTTTTGCATTCAAAAAAGATATTTTAAATTTTTTCTTATCTCCTATTTAGATCCTTTTCCAGTGAACACACCCTGAAATGAAAGGAAGGATTTTGTATATTCTTAAACTAAAAATGGGCCTTTTATTTCCTCATAGTGTTAAAAATTGCATCTGCTTGCACTTATTTACTGGTAAATTTAGTTCATATATTTCTTTATGGAGGTTAGGTCACCTCAGCAAATACAAATTTTACCTCTCACCCTCTACTGCTTGTGGATTTTCTTTCAGAAGTAATATCTCAGCTGCTGGCTCCATATCCTTATCCAGCTTGAAATTAATAAATATCACATTTCCTTTCATGCTGGCAGGTCTCTAAACTTTTGCTGCAATATTGACAATGGTTCTTATGACACATTTTATGAGGCAATATTGTTGCTACTATCCTCTGAGCAGAGAGTGCATGAAAACCCTTCCAAAGCAAATCAACACAATTTAGTTCTCACATGTCGCTGCCTGGGGTTGAGTGGTTTGATGGATGTGCTGAATATTTGCAGTCTCAACCTCAGAACTGAGTCTGCCGTCCTGTCCTGGGTCTGCTTCATGATTTTGAGTCTCTGTCACACTTGTAGCACTAAAAGAGTCTTCAGCCTTCACATGATTCACTTTTCTGAGCAACTTTTCTGACAATCATGTTTATTCAGACATGGAATTTGGGTGAAAATGTACTAATCTTAACATTTATTAGTTGATTCATAGGCAGATTTTTGCAGAAAATTAGTTTTTTCATGATCCACACAAAGACATACTCTCGCAGTTATTAATGAAAGCATAGTAAATCTCCATCCTTGAAGCTATTTGCAAGTCAGCTGTACAGATCCACCAGCAGCCTGATCTAACTTTAAGCAGGAACTTGGACTAGATAGCCTCCAGAGATCCCTTGCAACTTAATTATTCCGTGAATACATAGCATTAGCATCTTATCCTCATAATATTGATTTTATTATTGTAATTTGCTCTCTCTTGGGAAGTTTGGCTGCAGAATGAACTATTAATCTGGTGCTTATGAAATCATTAGACAACAGGGATGGCCGCAGCTTCATAGCATAGATTCTGCAAGCTTCCCAGCAGTTTTTACAACTGCAGTTTGTAAATACCTTCTTCTTCTTTTTTCCTGCCTAGGGAAGGGCTGCTACACTGTGTGGGGGATCAGTGCACTGAACATATGTTCCCTAACCCCTACATATTGTTCGCAATTATTGCTCTTTAGGTGGCAAATCACTTAATAAAATCCAAGTGTATAAAGAAAAGTGCATGTGCCAGCAAGGAATGTTTTCTCTCAAGGCCTGTGTGTTTTTCTAGCCACCCCTGGTGCAGGAGCTCCAAATCCACACAGTCCTGTCCCACAGATCCTGCTGAGCCAAACCAACCATCACCTTTCCCTCAGCAGTGCTCTTCTCCCACCCCCTTCTCACTGGAGCTTTCTGACCCTGCTTGCCAGTGTTCTGGGATGCTCATGACTTTCCTAGCAGAAGGCTTTTTCAAAAGGGAAGGAAGTCTGAGGACTTCTCTGAGTGACACAGACCAAGAGTCAGCTGGTGACAATAGACCCATGCACTGCCCGCTCATGGATGGAAAAGACCACAGCAAAGTCCAATTAGAAAACAATTGCCAAATTGTTTTGGCACCCACAGCAGCTTCTGTCAGATACCAATACAGCACACACAATTCACCACAATCTTCTAGTCCTTCTGCATCAAGATTTAACTCTCCTCCACACAGAGGAATGCAGGGTTCTGAGTGTTTCTGCTGGAGACAGACAGATGAGCCTGTTACTGCTTTGGGCACAGAGCAGGCACTGAGTCAGAACTGACTGAGCAGCCTGAGACAGACTGCAGCCATCATTCCTGCTCTCCCCTATCACCTAATCACAATTGGTTAGTCAATATCATTTTCTGGGGTGATGAGTTTGATCTTATCCATAGATTTCAGATATTGGAAATACCATTCCTTTAACTGTCCAGCTTTTAAAAGGGTGATATTAGGCAAGGAAGAATGAATGCAGCAGAAAAAAAGCAGAAGGAAGGAAGCACAGGATGAGAAGCCACACAGCTGCAGAAAAAGCACCACTGCTTTATATACATTCCAGGGAAAAGACAATGTAAGTGTGACCAGTATATTTGAGGAGAGTCTTTATGCAACCAGGAAATCACCTATGTGAAATATAAAACAAAGCCTGAAAAAGCAAAGACATCAAAGTAGAGTAAATTTTGCATAATGTGTCAGTCCTAAAGCTTGGTAGGTAGAAATCTACTGAAAATTTTCTAAAATAAAGAGCTTACTTTGAACTGTGGATGAAGCCAGAAAGGTAGAACACAAAGTGCTAAAACTGCTCAGGGTGGACCATTTCCTACAGCCAGCTGGCACAAAGGGATATAGAATTATTTAAATGAGGATCAAAATTTAATCCATGAGGCTCACTATACTGCCTCTTTTCGGTTTTAAATCATAGCATTCATAAATTCTATTGTATTTGAAGACCTTTATTCAATCCTTATCATTTACTGGAGCTCACTTTACAGTAAATAAATTTTCTAATTGGAGAAACAAAATTGATCTATTTTTTTATGTTACTTAGGTGAGCCTATAGGTGCTATGATTAGTAAAAAAAATAGCTGAAACAAGTAGTCATGCAAAGCTTATGAACTGAAACACTCTGTTCAGACTACCTGGTAAATAGTTGGTCAGAAATAACAGCTGTAGATGGAAAAATCACTTTTTGTTTGACAAGGACCTGCAAACAAATACAGGGCTAAATTTGCAGTGACCCAATCAACTCCACAACCTTGGTACATCCCACAGTTCTAGAAAGAAAACCGTACAGTATTTCTAGGTGACAACATAGAAATACAACCAAACCATTTTATTTCATGTGATCTACAATGGTGAAGGGATGCACAGTAATAGGTTGCTGTAGGATTTATCACAAGCTCATGATTTCAGCTTTATAAGGAATCAAGTCTTACAACAGATATTACAGTGCTATGATGCTGCAAACCTTCTGCAGAGCTGGAGCTCAGTATGTTATGCAGTATCTGGAGTTATGTATGAAACTTTTTAAATGGCACATCACCTTCTTCCCTTGCCATTCCCAGTGCTGCACACACAGTCAGATTTTAACTTAAATATTTTAGAAAGGACTGGGCAAGTCAGTATTTTATGTTAAGGTGAGTTGATGAGTTCCTTGCTTGCATGGCATATGCCAGCTGAAAAAGCCATTTTATGCTGCATTAACCTTTTATCTCTAATTGTTTGGGGCTTTTCTCCTAAGACCTTTGTGTTTTGCATCTGTGTACAGTTGTCAAATTGTTTAAATGCATGGCTACTTATTTTGTGGCCAATTAGGGCACTTCAGAGTGCATGATAGTTGAGTTAACTGTAAAGTTACTCAATCCACCTACTGAAAATGTAAGTTAGCTGGAGCTATTGCTAATTCTACTTTTTCTTCTTGTTTCAGATTCCTTTGCCTTTTACTCTCACCATATAGTTTCTATTTTACTTTCCTTCCTAAGTATAAGGAAAGGGAAGGAAGGGAGGGAGGGAGTAACACAAGAAGAATTGCAGAAATATGTTGTGGAAATGCCTAAGGGATTGCTTCAATCACAAATAATTTCTTCAATCATTTTTAATCAAGCATCAAGGACTCGCATTGTGATAATTCTCTGCATAATTTTTAATAGCCGTCCATCTGCAACTGATGTTAGTCTTCAGATCAATTCTATTTTAGGAAAGAACTTTGTAACCTCTTATTTCTCCCTGTCAAACAGTGTGAAATATGTTAATTCCTGTAGATTAATTTTTCCAATAAATGTAAAAACAATCATGTCACTTCAGGAAACTCCAGCCTCTCTGAGAACCAAAGGTCCAGCTTGGTCCATCAATATGTTCCATGTTCTAACATGAAACTTTTACTCCAAAACAAAATTCGTGAGAGCCTCAGGTCTCTCCTCACCAGCTTTACTAGTTTTGCATTCAAATGATGTTTTATATTTTGCAGGTATCCAATCTTCAGCACACTATTTGAAATTTTTTATTATCCTGCCATCCATTGGCTTGCTGACATAGAGAATCTTGTAATTAATGGGCAGGGAGAGAATTTTAAAATTATGAAAACTCTAAGATCTACTATGCTGTGACAAAGATGCAGTTTTGTCCCAACTAATTAACACTGACACTGAGTGTGCTGCACAGTAACTAAATTGCAAGTTGGTTTGTTTGTGTTAATTGCTCTGTTAGCATTATTTATCTGTCCTGAATTAATTTAGGCAAGAAGAGTTTTTGTTCTTTAGATTTCAATGAAGACTGTATTAAATATAGCTACTTTCATTTCCTTTGCCACTTTTCCTTGATGTTGCAAAAAGACCAATTTGAAAAGAGAGAACGCAGTAAATTTTGGCTCAGTGGGAGATGCATTCACAGTTGGATCTCTTCTTTTTATATTTCTCATAAATGCACAAGTATGTTGCCTTCTGAATTTTCCTAATGACAGAAATTTAAAGTCCTAGACAACAATTAACACTACAGGGGCAAGAGTAGAGCAATTCTATTACCATAGGAAAAAAAAAATCAAAAGCTGGTTTTAAAGCTGTACATTTTTCAACTTTGCTTAATTTCAGTTTTTACCACTTTTGCTTATCATTCATCAAAAAAACCTCAGAGTTCTCAAGTTATTACTGAGTATATCAGATCATTTTTAAATTAAGTATGAATAATAATGAGAGAGGTGATTTTTATTTGTGAACATTGTATTGATATGAGCAGAATGTTGGCAGAGGACACTGAACTCCAGTCAAGTTAAATAATTTACTCAACCCCCACATGGAAAGAGTGGCAAAAAGGGGTGTGGGTGACATTACCAGGCTGTTCTGCAGAACAGCAGTCAGTTTGGAGGAAGACTGTGAGGACTACAGAAATCTGCACAGACAGAATTCAAGCAGACTTCGCAACTCTCATCAGCTGCAGTAAATTTTCTGACGTTTCATTGAACTGATATTGTCCAGTTAATGCCTTGACCTCCAGTGGGACAAAATTAAAACAAGACATAAAAGCCATATCCAAATTAACAAGCCCCTCATCTGTTCAGGCATTTCTAGCTGAAGGGGAGGAAGAGAGAGCACTAAGATGATGATTTTGGTGCAGGCTTGTTTGAAATATCAGTACGGAGGGTGCTGTCCAGATGGAGTGAAATAGCTTCCTTAGGGATTTAGTGAGTGAATTAGTGAAGAAAAATATCATGTTTCTCTTTTTTTGAATGAAAATAAGTAATATGAGATGAAAATCTCATTAAGAAAATAAGTTTAGGTTTGCCATAATAAAGACTTTCATAATAAATATGGATGAGGATATAGGACTTTTTAAGGAATGAAGGAGGTGGTAGATGCACTCAAAGCCCATTCTCCACTCAAATTCCCCTTGATTTAAACATTGCTACAAGAATCACTAATGCACTGAGGAGATAACAGATGTCCCTCAACTAAAGCAAATCAGGGGAGATCATCAAAAAAACAGCCTCAGCACAGAAAGGTATAATTTTTAGGCTCTAGCAATCTGCAGACTCTGCTCAAAAGAAATATAGCTGGAGTCAGACCTAATTTATGCTAGTGGAAATCCATGTTGAAGCAAATAATTTATTTTAACTAATTATTGTAAATAGGGGTTGAAATCCATTCCACGGCCTATAATTTTTCCTCATGCCTAAAAAAACATAGTCTAGTGGTATTAGATATCACAAGACTAGGACCTTTTAATTCTCTAAGAGACTGGATCGTGAAGAAATTTTTCTACAAACAGAAATTCCCAACATCAAGCCTGGAGTGTGATTGGCAGATGGACAGCCAGCCCCAGCTCCACCCTGCATCTGGTGCAATAAGCTTTTCCTCTGGAAGCTATAAAAATCCATGCATTCATAAGACAGAAACAGTTGCAAACCCATCTTATTAAATATGAAAGTTTTCAAGTCATGTGAGACTTTAAGAAAAAACAAGATTTTTAAAATATAAATCAGGGAAAAATACATACAGCAGTGTTTTGAAGGCATCAGTTTGCAGCTATTTTGAAAGTTAAACTAACATGCATATTCCCAGAAGTGTAAAAGAAATCCCATTGTATTCCCTTATAAATAAGGAAGAAAGAAACAACTATCACATTCCTCCTCCACATGCTTTTCTGCCCTTCCTAATATTAGTGCTGAATCTGCTTAGAGTACCATGCAGGCTGATGTATTACAATTCACAACATGCTACAGTTTGACTCCGTGAACAAGAAAATCACTACTTCAATCTATGTTATTCTTAGTAGGAAATACTGTGTTGTTTTGGGTTTTTTTTTTTTTTTTTTTTTTTTTTGCTGCATTTGTACCTTTTCATACTCCCAGCAGCAGCAGCAGAACAGGATGTATTAGCTAAACAGTATGAATGATTTGCCATTTCTTAGGTCTATTACAAAACCTGAATTTTGACATCCTTAACTGAGCTTTGCCCAGGCTCAAGGAACTAAAGTGCTTTCAAATTGCAACAAACTCTATACATACACAAACCTTCATAGAGGGCACTATGGAAACATCTACCACAACTGCAGCTCAGCCGAGCGGCTGCTTTTCACAACTCACAGTACGTGGCAGTTGTAAGCACCAAAACCTGAACAATATATCCAGTGAAGCTGCGCAGGGAGGTTAGGGTTGCAAAATATAAGCTGAAGTGTGAGCAATGCCTGCAGTTAAGGTCTTGTATCAGGCTCCAGATTCAGGTGCTTATAATTTTGCTATTGAGTCAGAGGTTTTCTGACCCTGGTACCTGTCTTAAGTTAAAATTTCAGATCAAATGTTTTTTCTGTCCCCATAACAATGTTTTACCAGTGGGGTGAGTGCAATTGGCTGCAAGTGGTCTGAGAAACCACCTTCCCAACAGGTTTCCATTACCACTGCAGCAACCAAAGCTCGTACTATCAACTACTACCGAGTAACAGGCATGATTAGGCATGATAGGGCAATTAAACCTTCAGGTTGACAGAGCTGACCACAAGAGTATTCCCAACAGTCCCATGAGCAAAATATATAACACTTGGGCCATACATTATTCTCATCTGTTTTGTTGTTAAGATATGAATGAAGGTTTTGAAAGTCAGCATGGCAGGGGCTACTGAGGCGTAGGAAATGACATTGTTCCCATGAGAACTCCAAGTTCAATCAAAACTGCAAGGCTTCAAAGCAAATCTTGTTTGACATAAAATTATGAAGGTCCTGGATAAAGAGTGGAGACAGTCTCAGGAGGGATTCATCTGGGGCAGGAAGCACCAAGGCCTCAGGGTGTTAAGGGTTGCTCTCTATGGTCCCCAAGACACCTTCCATGCACTTCAGAGAAGAGGTGATCAAGACCTCACAGCACAGAGAAATCTGGGAATAGAGAAGAACAGGGAAAGTATCTGGGAAAAGAAAATAAAAGGTAATCTATTAGCAGAGTGGAGGAAATAGCTGGGTTTTGAGAGAGAGCAAACAAAAGAGAGAATGTCTGGAAGCAGGGTGGAGGCCAGGTGGGATGGCAGCAAATAGGTTGGAGGCAGAGTGATGATGAGGACCAGGGCAGGATCCTGCAATGATGGGAGGAGGGAGCAGAGCAGGACATGCAGCACAGAATGCTCCTCTGAAACCCCAAACCAGAGACACTTGTTCTGAATTTCTTTCTTACAATTCCTCTTCTGTACTGTTTTTCTCAGCCAGGCTGGAAAAAACAGAAAGCATGTCATAGCACACCATATGGGCCTATCCTGAGGGCCAGTCATCTGAAATCCATCACACAAGTGTGAGCTGAGCCAGCCACTGGGAGCTGCATTGCATGATTATGCCTTGTGAGGGTCTGCCATCACCGAGGCACTCAGAATATTAATGGATTTTACAATGGCTAGAAGACAAATGAGGATGCATTCATGTTGGCAGACTATAGGAATAAGTCCACACATATTTTATGACTGAATTTCTGTGTATTCAGTTTGGTGGGGGTCTTTGGTTTTGTTAGTTATTTGGTTGGACATTGAAAACCCAATTCTAGAAAGCTAAGAGACATGTTCCATGGTTATCTACACATGGAATGAACAAAGGCTGCCCTTGGAGAAAGGAGCGTGTGGTTCAAGGCAGTAATGTGCTGCATAAATCCAAAGCAGCTGAATTTATTTTGCAAAGAAAACGTTCAATCTAGAATTTCACAACTTTCCCAAATTTAACTTGCACTTTAGTATTGGCTTACTGAGTAATGTAATAAGGGAATTATGCAAACTGTGGTGCACAAGACACAGGGATCATCTCATCACCTTTCTTACAAAGCAGCCTAAAATTTTTAACTACTGCAGAAGAAAGAAGTTATAAACTCATTTTCAGAGTCAGTGCATCACAGTTTTAAGCATTTCTGGGAATTGCTTCTCTGCTTCAAAGTCATCTTACAGTGTAAGGAGCAGTGGCTCCTGAGATGCAGGAACTGAGTGGTCTGCACAGCCAGGCATCTCATCTCCAGCCTGGCAGATCTGGTTTTAAAAGTGCCAATCTAAATGATAGGGCAGATGTCGAGTGGCTTCTGTAAAACATGACAGGACCCAAAGAGGCTGTCTAGTGTCAGAGGAGACTGCTGAGCAGAAAGTTATTTCTTGAACTACTCCTTCCTCTGCAGTATATAATTACTTTTCATTCTTCAGCTGCTTCCATAAGCAATTTCTCACTAGCACGGGGTTTGCTCTGTCAAATAATATACTTCATCTACCTACCTCAGCCCTGTTTTTGTTGGTTTCCAGAGCAGAGAACCGCAGGGGATCTCCTGAGCTAGTGCAAATTCTTCTTATTATGGAACTCATTTCAGTGATGGTTCAAAAGTGAAGACTACTCAAGATTTGGCATTTGGGGCATTCTTTGACAGCTATAAACTGATGAGCTCAAAGAAAGCACCATCCAGAAAAACAACACAATATATATAGAAAAAAACCCAAAAACACCAAAACCAAAACTATAAAACACAAAACCACTGATTGTTTTACTCTTTAAAATTATCATTTGGACTTCTTCCATGCCCACAAGCAAAATTTAGAAATGCAGTCAAACACATGTGCAAAGCTCCCGCTGAAGTTTGTAAGGAGTTTCATACACCTAGTGAAGTGTAAATAATTTTCTGGGAGCCTCTTAATGTATATCTGCAGACATGTTGGAATCTACACAACCAGTATGCACAGATCTTACATTCTATTTTTCTTCAAGTGCGAGTTGATCTAGAGAATGAAAATGGTGTCAGAAGTTACCAAATACAGACTTATTTTGCATTCTTGCAATGCAAACATGACTGCTACAAAAACTGAATCATGAACTGATGCTTTCATAAATTATGAGATTATTGCCTCTTAGCACTTGAAAAATAAATGAATAAGTAATATTTGAGAATATGTCAATTCTACATTTGCAGTTATTTTCTTTTGTCTCTTTCAATCCATATTGAGTATTAGCATCATGACCATTCCAGGCATGCTAGGAATCAGTATCATCCAACGGGGGTCCTGACGGTTGGTCTTTGGAATATGTCCTTACTGTGGCAATAGTTTAATGATTGCTTAATATATAAAAATATCTTGCACGTTTTATAGTATCATCATGCCATCTAGAGGTGGCATATCACTGAGGCTCCCACTCATCCTCGTGTCCAGAGCGAAGCAAAATCGTGAGAGGAATAGTGGGATGGAGGCCTTTAAATACAGCTTTTCACTAGGATGCCCCAACAGATTTGGTTGCAATTAGTCCATGAGTTTCAGCACTATTAGTAAAGGTCAGGGAATGCTATTCCATGAGACTCATTAGGAAAAGAAGTTGAGCATTCAAAACCCCATTACTTATTCACAAAAGAAAGGAAAGCAATGGACAATCTGTTGCTTTTCTATCCAGCTCCACTAGAAACTGTGCTCCATCTGGGACTCCATATTCACCTGCCTATGAAGTCCCACAGAGAAATAAACACTGTAAGGATCAATGCTGTTCAAAGCAGTAAAATGAGTCAAGTCCATTTCAAAAAGGAAATTTTAAAACTAACAGCCAGCCTCGCATTCACCACATGCTCCCCAACTGTCCTGACCCTTTGCTTTCCCAATACTTCTCCTACTTCCCTGAAATAACAGAGCTCTGAACAGGAATCAAGTACTTCTCACAGATAATTCAGGGTGGAACCAGCCCCTTCCTGCTCAAGGAAGGACAAAGATGAAATCAGAAGAACTTTCTTAGAATATTGTCTAGGAAGGTCTTGAAAACCTGCAAGGGCAGAGATAGCACAACTTATATGGTCCAACTCCTCCACAGTTCCACTGTCCCCATGGAGAACAAGCTTCTCACTGCACCCAGTCAGTGTCACAGCTGTTCAGTTTACACCATCCCATACCCTCCCCAGCACACATCCCTGTGATGTGCTCTCATAACTTCCTTTCTGCTCTGGGGGAGCTTGGTCCCTCCTGAAGTGGTCTTGTCTCCCAGCTGAACTAGTGCCAGTCCTTCAGTTTCTCTCCACAGGACAAGTACAGTTCATGCGTCCAAATTCTCTCCTCAATTAAGAGAGAAAAAGTAACGAAGACATGAAAGAACTTCTGACAAGGAGGTTGCAGCTGGAAACTGGCAAGAGATATGTGGTTTTGTTAATGATTCTCAACCTTTACCTTTAGGTGATTCTTGTCCCGTTTTTAAGGATACAAGAAGAGTAAATTAAATAAGGGTATTGCATAGCAAAACTACCAAGGAAAACAGAAATATCTTTTCCCTGTAGCAAAAATCTATTTCTTGGTTTACTTTGTGCCTCCTATTACATAGAAAACCCATGGCTGAATTTGCTTTACTGTCTGCTGTTACATTCCTACATCTAAAAGAACAGAACAAGCAAATGTCAGCATTGAAAAATTATATGAAAAATAAAATCTCAGCTCAGTGCCCTTGCAAAACAGCATCAAAGGCATTCTGGAAACAGTCCTAATCACTAGAAATACATGTCAAAAGTAGTAATTAGTATTGTAATTATCCTACAGCCTTGGCATCTGTCTTATATAAGCATTTAAGCCCCAAGAAAAGAGGTCAGCATGACTTCAGTTGACACAAATACATTAGGTGGGAAGAACCAACAAAAACTCAGAAAAATTTTCAGGCTAACCATTTCTGCTTTCACTTGGACAGTGTTACATGGGACACTGATGTTTTCAGCAAGCTCCCAACAGCATCTGCGTGCATTATCCAACAATTCCTCCAATGTAAAATTCATAAGATCTTTTGGAAGCAGGAGTTAGTCCATTGCCAGCCATGTCTCTAAACAAAAACCAGTCATTTCCACTGTGCTTTGTGCTGCATTCAGAGTTCTTGGAGCACTCAGCACTCATCTCCCCTCTCCTGGGAGCCAGAGGGTTGCAAGGCCACCAGAGGCCACGCCAGAGAGGCTCTGTGCCCATGCCAGAGTGGACATCCTGACCAATACGCTGCGGCAGGTGGAAATTGAGCTACCACCTGCAGGTGTGGCTCAGCCTCTTTGAGACACGTTTGTCTCTCCCAGGAGAGAATTGTGTTGGTGGAAATCAATGACTGCAGCATCATGGCTTGCAGCCCAGAGGAGCGGGGGGCAAGGACTGTGATTTGGGTTTGCCTGAGGCTGCCCGTCCTCCGCCTGTGATTGCTACAGTCTCAGAAGGTGGGGTAGACTTTGCCTCTTTGCCTTAGCATCCATATCCCAGTCTGGATTTCCTCCATGGGCATGGGCACTTGTGGTGCTGAGCCACTTCCCAGTTAACTTTAGCTCGTGAGTTTAGTTTAAAATCTCCCTTTTGCTGTTTTCCTTCTCTACAGAGAAAGAACAAGAAAAAGGATAAAACCAGCACCAAATCTGATGACACAACAGATTTTCCTTTTTCCAGTCTCTGAAACTTGCAGTCTCTCATAACTGCAGAACCAGATGCTTTAGAGAAATAATAGCAATAACAATTTTATCTGAACTCATATAACTAAATATACTATTCTTATTAATAAATATTTCTAAAAACTCTGTAAATATTGTAGGTTGAGGCTATCTGCTTTAAAAAGTCCAATCTTTAATCCCTCAATATTTTTTTTCAGGTTAATTAATTTGTTTCCTTTGGAGATTATCAGGTGCTCGGCTCTCAGTGTGGAGGTGGAATTTTCTGAAAACTAGGCACAAACTGCTCAGTTTGCCTTGTTTCCTGAAAATCAGCTGCTTTTTCTGAGGAATGCTGAGAAGTCACATGTACTGAGACCTCAAAATTGTCAGTAAAACTTGAGGTGGTTTTGTTATATTGATATTGTTTACAGTTATATTATTTCTATTTATATATATGAAAGAGATTCTTCATATTCATATGAAACATGATATATTTATTATAAAAATGATAAATTTATTAGAATGTGAAAGTATACTTCTGAAGACAATTCATGGCCCTTTTGCTCCCATAACAATGGAAGCTCATTTAATTTCAGCTTTTACAGGATAGGCAGTTACAGTGGTTGGTTTCCTATTCCATGAGCTAATGCTAAGCTTCTCAGCAAGTGCCTGCCTTGTGAGTTAATCTTGTGCTCATTATCTGCACCAGCAAAAATACACCCTTGTGACTGAAAGAAATGGCACCTTACCAGAAAACAGAAAAGAAAAGCAGCTGCCCACTGTGATGAGAGAAAAAAACCTGAGCATGATGTTCCTGGAGGATCTCTTCAAATTGATACATAATGACAAACATCATAAAAACAAAGATAATGTCATAAAAGACTAATAGTGAGACGGTGCAGTAATATTTGAAGTAATGAAACTGGTTTTCTGACAAAAGCCGAAATAAAGAATGTACTAACAATCAGGGAAAGAATTAGTGGTACTGGTTCTCCTTCTAAGCAATCCCACACTTTCTTGCTATAATGATGAGCAATCAATTGAAGGGAAAAAAACAATTACCCTTGCCCTTATGTGGTGCAGCAAAGGATTTATAAAGAATAATTTGCATTCACAAAACAAGGAGGCTAGTGAGAAACCCAGACTGCTTCCATATGC
This sequence comes from Calcarius lapponicus, assembly GCA_039654755.1. Lineage (NCBI taxonomy): Eukaryota > Metazoa > Chordata > Aves > Passeriformes > Fringillidae > Calcarius > Calcarius lapponicus. The sequence continues at coordinate 25,969,116 of CM077464.1, forward strand.
ACCACCAAACTCTCTTTCCAGCCAACGTGCTAGTCTTTTCTTCTTTGTGATTCATCTTCCTGTGTGTGTCATTCCCATTAGGAGTCACCAAAGACAGCTGTAAGCACAGAGGTCCAACGGAAAAACAGCCCAGAAACTCCCAGGCTTGTGACCTCTGCTCCCTGCTGCTTGTCCTGACCGGAGCTGCCTTGCACAGGAGCGCCCTGCTGCACCGTACTGACTGCAGACTAGTTCCTCTGTGTGTCACCAAGCCAAAAGCAAGGTCATTAACAAGGCCATTGGTACCTATGAATTTTGCTAGAGTTGGCTGCACTGAAGCTCTGCCCTGCAGCACTGGCACCCCCCTGTGCAGGCAGCCCCAAGGGGTGTCCAGCCTGTCCCCGCCTGCCCTGCCACGCGTCCGGGCACCACGTCCGCAGAGCTCACCTGTGCCTAGAGCTGAACTAAGACCTAGCTCGTCACAACGTCATCTGTGGAGATGTCAGCATTTTCTTTGACTCTTTCCTCATCTTCTGCGTACCACACTCCTCATCCTCAGCCTTATCACAGGCTCCATCCTCCAGCAAAGGGAGAGCTGATAGTGTGTGTGAAGTTAACCGCTGGCAGCTCTCTCACCAGTACTCAGGCAGGAATCAATATAAATACAGTCTTTGGCTTCTGCATTTATTGCTGATATGGTAGAATGTTAAAGTCCAACTTCTGTTCCTGGAGAGGTCTGTTTAAGCTTATACTGTCTGTTGCTACATATACAAGAAATACAACTATCAGTGCAAGTAGAGTAGTCCCTGAAAACGTCTTGTACTAACTATGGCATTTTTCTCAAAACACACCTTTAATCCTTTCTCCTGTCTCATCTACACTGTAATCCTTTCATCACTGTCTGCAGAATGGTGTCCATAAGTGTTATATCCATACAAATAACAAAACTTCTTTGCAGAAAGTGATATGAGTGAAGCAGTAATACCGGGAAACCGAAACTAGGACAAACGTGCCCGTGCTCATGCCAGGAGCAGCTGAACTCATTAGGTATTCTCCCTGTAATGTCAGGTCTACCACTCTGTAAAACTGACCCATGGCTGAGACCCAGAAAGAGAGAAAAGCTTTGGGTTATGGGTGTCAAATATGAGGTCTGAGTATTTGCCAAGTCAAAAGACAGAACTTTCAAAAAGATACTCCTTATTTCTACAATTGTTTGGTTTTTCCAGACACTTTCATTTTGTCTATTCTGCCTTGGAAACCTGCCCATACCTGTTCCCTGCAAAGAGCAGAAGCTGCCTCTAGTTAACCAAGCTCTTCAACGAACAGCACACAAAGGTCCCGACATTCAGATGTGTCCTCTCTTCCTTGTGGTCACCAGCTAGTTACCTCTCTAAAACTATTCACTTCTGGATTTCCCTTTCACACTGATCATACTGTTGTGACTTCTTCCTCTTTTGGACTTTGAGCATAATTCTGAGCACATGCATTAACATCTGAGGTTTTTATTTTCTCCACGATGGCTTATGGCTTTTCTCTTAAAAGTCCTGCATCTCTTCAAGAACAATTTTTACTTTTTTTTTTTTCCTCTTTTCCCCCCCACATAAATGCAAGTGAGGGAATTGGAGGAAACTGTTCATATCTGTGAGCTTAAGACCAGAATTTAAATCTTTTTAGGAATTTAGCAGATTTCAATTACAATTTTGCACCCTGGTTTTTTTCCTCCCAGCCTTACAGTAAAAAGTACCAGAGGGTAAGCATTTCAAAGGGAGTGCATCTATTTGTTTTCTCCACAGGAACCTGAAGAATAGAGATGGGATACCAAGATTCAGAGCAAGGGATGGCCATCACTATGGATTGTGCACTACTCCCTTCTAGGAAAACTAATGAAGGTGATAGCAACATATTATACTGACAGAAAATTTGTCCTGGCCACTGTGAAGGTCTTCCAAGATGTATGATCAGTGCTGTTTCTGGCTCATATGCCATTAGTGGAGAGTGAAGGACTTCAGAAAAAGAGGGTTTCACTGCCCCATGGATGGAGAGGGGGCATTTGTCTGCAGGGGAAACCCTGCAGGACTGACACTGCACTGACCACATCCACAGTGCTGCAGCCATGCATCTCTTGCTGGGCCAGACAGGCACCAGCTCAGGCCCCACAGCACCACAGGAACCTCTCTGGCACCAGCAGCTTCATCCAGGGCCTCCTTGGGGTTCCTGATTTTGAAGGGCTAATTTCCCAATTTTCATCCACTACAAACATCATGCAAAGAACTACTGCACAGTCAGAAAAGAGGCAGTTCTTAACATGGAAGGATGAAAATCCTACATTTTAGTGTACTAGACTGCTGAAAGAGATATCACATGAGTAGGTGAATTGGCTGGTTTTTCCTTTGTTATCACATAAATAATATTAACAAGTAGATTCTTCGTTCGTTCCAATGACATCTTTTATTTCAGATTTACTACAGTGTCAGTACAGAGACAAATTTTGTTATGATGTTCTCCAGCACAAGGTTGAGTAATTGAATTGTCAGGCAAGCAACTAGTTGAGATCTTTAAAAAATATTTATAGCTGTCAAACACAGAAGCATTGTAGAGTTTTCAGCACTCATTTGTTCCCTCTTTAAAGCTTTCAGATCATTCAAATTGAGTCAGACATAATTATTTTAAAGGATGTTTCTAATATGTTATTAAATTATCTCTAAAGAAATTGAACATTCATCAGTCCAAGCAAGGTTGTCAGCTTTTAGAACCACAGATATTTATGTATTATGCATTGATATCAATCACAGCAGAGGTATCCACATTTTTCTTCTCAAAAGAAAACAGGTACATACACGCCCTTTATTATTCTCTTCTCTTTTGATGCTTCTTCTCGCATACAGGAACTGCTACTTCTGTATCTTAACAACTGATAACTGTTTAAATATTAGAAACCACTCTGGGCTGCCTAGTCTAGAAATAGGAGCCAAATTTAGCCAAATTTAGCCACATTAGAAAATAAGGTATTGTAGCAGCTTCCTTAAATAGAGAGTTGCAAACACAAATCCAAAGCCAGGTGGAGATGGAGATTAAGAAGTTTACAAAGGGAGTTGGCAAAGTACTGCAGAATGCAACGGCGCACAGCGGGACGCAGAGATGCAGGAGATGCTCTCCACTCGTACGGCCATCGCACGTACGGGTAAACATCCTGCTGCGATCTCCTCAGGGCCGCCCGCACCCTCGGGGCTGTGCCCGCCCTGCTCAGCGCAGAAAGGCGCTGCTGCGGACGTGCCTCTCCGCGGGCAGGCCTGGGGAGAATCAAAGGCGGCCCCGGCCGGCGGGCCCGGGCGCGCATCCAGCACCGCCCGCGCTCCTGCGGCCGCGCACGGCCCGGGCAGCCCTGCCCCGCTCCGGGCATCGGCCCTGCCCCGCTCCGGGCAGCACTGCGGGCTCCCGCATCAGCCCTGCCCCGCTCCGGGCAGCCCTGCCCCGCTCCGGGCATCGGCCCTGCTGGCTCCCGCAAACAGCCCTGCCCCGCTCCGGGCAGCCCTGCGGGCTCTCGCATCAGCCCCAATCAGTGACAGCAGCGCTGACAACCAATAATGACAGCTCCAGTAGCATCCAGTCATAACAGCGCAATAATCAGAAGTCAAATCTTTCATATTAGGTCAATTAAGCTGTAGGCAATAAGAGTCTCTTAAGCCAGCAGAGTGGCGTTTTAAATAGATTACCAAGGCTTTATAAAGTCTTTATTTGATGTGGGCTTTATCTTCTGACCTGGCATATTCTCAAATCTTTGCACCACTTGCAAAAGCACTGCCAGACCTGCTTCCTACCATCAGTGCTACCTCAGTCGCGAACAGAAAGCTCAGTAGCAGCATCGAGTACAGCAGGCTGTGGGACCAGGCAAACAGGAGAATGAGCACCAGCCTTGGAGTGAAGAGTTCCAGGAGGGATAATGGAATAGCGTGAACAAAGAAGAAATCATCTAAAATTTAAAAATGGGTGAACAATTGGCCCACATCCTGAAATAAATAGGAAGGCTTTTTCTTCTGATTGAACTAGTCATTAGGCTTTCTATTGCATTTTTTCATGCCAAATCTTTGGTTACACCTAAACACATTATACAGCAAAGTATTTTCTATATTGATCACTTTTTTTTCCTAGAAAAGCAGGTTTTATTTCTTATGAGTAGATAAGAGATGTGGTTTCACCCCTAGACAGTGAAACTAGAATATCAGCATAATCCCTCTTAATGCTTTTCTTCTACTTCAGTTGTGTAATTGTTTCCATAAATATCTGTGGGACTAGGGATCCAAGGGAGCTCAACAATGGCTACAATCGATTTCAGTTGTTCACACAGCTGTATGACTTAAGAATATATCCTTTATCCTTATTTGGATTGCTAACAGACTCCCAGCAAAATCCAGTAGGGCTTTATCTGTTGCTGTGAAACTGACTCCTGATTAATATTAACCTGTCAGTTTAAAGCTGGGATAATACAATTACCTAAAGCTAGATCTTACATCCCTACTTGCACCCATGAACAGAAAAAAGTCCAGAAACCTTTGAGTTACTCACAGGGAAAAAAAAATCCAACCAGTGTGATTAGTGGATACATAAATTAGTGTTTCCAAATTATACAGCTGAAGTCAATAGGAACTTCTATGGGACCCTCTCGACAACCTGCATCTTTGGCCAAAATTAAAAAATAAGTACTCATCCAGCACATTATTAATGTCAATATATCAGTATCATGTAATTAAAATTAAAGACAATTCTTACACTGGAGTTTTTAGAATATTAAAAGGCAAAGATGAAGGGGAAAAGCAATTTTGACTGAGAGATTACTGATTAATGTAATTTTAGCAATACCAAGATATAACAAAATTTTAAGTACTAGTGACACTATCACTAAGTCATCTGAACACCAGGAGCCAAAAGGTTTAGCTTTCTATTTTTCATGGAAAATGGCAACTTTTTTCATTTAGACTCTTTCTTGATACTGAAGTGTACATTTTGTTGGATTGCACATCTCACAAGGCCCCTTTCTAAGAAAATTAGATCTTGCCACCTGTTATGCCAGTGAGAACCATTAGGCTCCCATAGCAGTACTAGGCCAGAGAGAAAGTATCTTGCTAAGTTATACTTAAAAGACAGTGACTAAGCACCTGCTATAATAAATTGTATAAACAACATAAAGAAAAGGTGACTGTTAGGAATGCTCTTCTTCAACTATGAAATAGCTATAAAATATTTATGTTATATTTAGCTGTTGGTATCATTGAGGTCAAGTGTTTGTCACACTTAGAGAACATTGGCACAAGTGGCTCTTGGTTTAGGTATTTCTATTGCTCTGAGGTAGTCAGCTTTTGTTCCTGGGAAAAGAACAAGCTCTTACAACAGTGTGCTACACTATTTAGACCATAATAGGCTTCTACATCCCCTTCTTTCAACTATCTTTTCAGTCTATTCACATGATTTTCAAAGCACTTCAACCTGTTTTGCCAAGTGATCCAGCATTGATGACTCCCTTTCAAAGAGTTTTACACCAGTGTTTGATAGCAGAGTTTTCTACAACATGAAATTACATATTAGAAACACAAAACCTCTGTAAGTGAAGAAAATCCTGCTGTGAGATGCATTTTTTTCTGTTTTTACAGAAAATATCACTTCTGACAATGCTTGGTTTTCCTACTGTAAATCTACAGTAGTGTTATTCGCACCTCTGTAAACTCTCTCAGAACATTTTTCACTGGGTCTGCAGGACCATGTCCCAATTTCATGGACCTTCCACATGGCCTCCTTTGTATTTATATTTGCATTTATGTTGTGCTTTCTTTTGAAGACGTTGTTGGCACTTCAGTGGCACTGCCATCTCACACACCTACAGTTCCACTGCTGGCCTGTATTTCCATATTTGCTTTTTACCTGTTCACATTAGAACATTGCTTCTGAGAGTGAGACAAGCAATCTGACAGGCCTTCTCCCAGTTTCCAGTGTAATCTGTATGTGTAGTCCCACTCCAGTTAAGTATGTTTTTATGATCAATATGCAAGATTTTTAGGTAGATTATGAAGATTCTTATTCTGTGATCACTAGCCAATATGGCTGAATCATAAAATCATAAAATAGACTTCAGACACCATCGTTATAATAAAATGACCAACACACTCTTTTATGCATCAATTGCAATTATTCAGATACACACTTCTCAGTTTATAATGGATCATTGCAAAATTAATTATTTAATAATACATAACAAGATGGGGTTTTTCATCTTCAGTTCAATCACTGTCACTTAAAAGGAATGTCTCTACCATGTGCTACATCTGAGCAACTTCAAATGAATATTTTTTGTGATGATCAATGTTAACAACTTTCTGTGATGAGCACACATTCAACAACCGTCTCCCTGCTGAACTTTTGCTCCTGTAGCTGGATAATTTCTGCTTAGATTATTAAACTTTCCACTCTTGTTTTTCCCAATTACTGCTAAAATAGGCAGAAAAAAATATTTAGGATAAAAGATCTTTCAACATTATTTCTTAATGGTATTTGTAAAACAACTCCACATAGAACAATTTTATATCAACATGACATTTGGGGGCATCAGTTAAGTGTAGACCTGATCATAAGACTAAAATATAACAATAAATCAGATTTTTCTGAAAGCTATTATAAATTTAATTTCAATCAATCACAGATTTGTCAGTACAGCATAGAAATTACACTCTACCAGACAAAACCAGTAATTCTTTTGTGGCAATCAGAATGTTACAAGTTAGGAGACCACATGACATGTTAAGTATTGGGGTTCCAAGCCCTTTGTGGTTTTTTTTTTAAAGAAGCATTTAATTTTAAACAATAACTTAATTAGGTTTCCTGTGGTAATTTTAAAGCCTTGGATTTTACATGAGAAATAGAATGTAGAAATCTACATGGGAACTGCATATTCTTCTATTTAAACAAAAAAAAAATATTGAATATATGCAATTCTGGCAATTCAAGACGGAATTTAAGAAACCGTTTAAATTTAACCTCTCTTCTTGATGTGAGATTACATTAGCCATCAAGGTAGAAGTAATTGAACATTTAATTATTTTCTTCTGTCTTAGAGAGGCTTTGAGGATTATTCCCAATGCCAAACAGAAATAAATCCTGTAAACTGGCTACAATAAATTAACAGGAGTCTCTGCAATGTTGAGCTGGGACAGTTACTTTCCTTATTGGTAGATGCTTTATGCTTCGTGTCATTTATTACAGCAGAGTTTTACTGTGAGGTGCTATTGCATGCTGCAGAATAGGTCACAATATGTATCTGGAGAGAAGAAATCCACATGAGGATTCCCTGACACTGCTCTTAGCTCACAGTTCTGCAGCAAAGAGCAGGGTTTTCACTCCCATGGGGAAAATTTGGAAGTCTGCTCCCCTATGCAACACACATCCTGACAACAAGGAGATGCACAAATGTACTTCCATATAACACCTCTGCCTCTGTCTGCCTGTCCCTGCTCTCACCCAAACTCTGAAAAGGAAGCTGAATTTAAGACAGCACAAACCCTGGGAAGGAACATGATTTTTTGGATATAGTTTTAAAAGCACCACCAATAAACTTAACTCTGCTTCCTTTTGTGTTAGATTCAAGCAACACTGCTGGGCAGAAGCCAGTGAAAGTCAGTTTTGACAGAAAAGAATTGTCTGTGGTCCACCAGAAAATGTCCCTTCTTCCCCATCTGGAACTTGACCTTCTCCATCTCAGGGCAGGCACTGAACGAGCCTGAGCCAAACTGGAAAACAAAGCTCCAGCCTGGAAGGAGTGCTGTCCCATAAAGCAGGTGGTTTGAAATCCCCCTTTTGCCCTCCTTTCCATGACATCTGCATTCACTTTCATTGTGTATCAGTCAGACCAGGCTCCTCAGTTGAGATTAGCTGCAGATATCAGTAGCATTTAGGCAAGAAAATGAAGCTACTTTGAAGGAAGTGTTTTTTATTTTCTGTCCATATAGCAGATTTTACAGTGAATGGGGCTCATTGCCTGCAGTTTGCTTTATATCGAGGAACCACAGGTCTCAATTCTCAAACACAAACTAACCTGGAACATCAGAACCCATCTCTTCCAGGGTCTTCTCTCTGGGTCTCACCTCATAAGGCTGATGAGCTCCATGGCCAAGATTTCTTTGCCTGCTTCCACAGGGCAGAGCAGCAGCACAGCTTGAAAAGCAGGACATTGCCATTGTGAATGGGAGCCCAAAATCTTTGTGCTACATCTCCAAAGCCTGGGAGCTGGGACACATCAGGATGAGTTTATATTATCCTGGATTGCCTTTCCCTTCATTTTACCTAGGTAACCAGTATCAAAAATTATTTACCTGCTAGGTGAATATTACCTAATTTAAGTTTTAGCTTAACTTTTTAGGTGTGTGTATTTTAATGCCTTTTTTATGAGACTTTCGCTATTTCTGTATGTAATAGCAGAGGAGCTGCTTTGCATAGAGGCAGTTATGATCTGAAATAAAACTGGGGTAGAGGATTATACAAGTAACGGATTATAGGAGGGGTTCTCAAAGTCTGGAGATGGGATGAAACCAGACCCTCCTGGGCTATAAACAAATTACTACTGATCAATTACTGCTCATTAAGCCCTTGGGAGGCCGGCAAAACTGGCTTTAGAGATAACAAAGGGAACAAAGAACAAATATTCAATGCAGGTAATTAAAACTTACTATATATAGTATATTTAGATACAAAGAGGAATTGCAGACCAATGAGGAAAGAGTAACGTGCAGTACGTGCTAAGAACCATATAAAAGCAGCCCCAGACTGATCCTAGAGTAACATGGAAGAAATCCTCAGCAGCATCCTACTTCTGCCAGTGAAGAACCCAGGACACTGAGAACTCATCAGAAGCCTCTCCCTTCCTTCTTGAAGACCAACAGAAGGGTGAGCATAATTCTGCAGAAAGGGGTGGAGATGGGGAAATTGGTGGGTACCAACATCAATTGCGCCATGACCAGGAGTGAGCTAAAATAATTGGAAAATTTGAAGTGCTGGTTTTTACAAAATGGTACTAATAAGAATGCTTTGGTTAGACTGCTAATACCTTAATACTTGTATAGATATGAAAGATTTTATTTTTCAGGTCATATAAAATTCAGAGTGTGGGGGTTTTTCTTGTGTATTTGGTACCTATACTGCTTAGTTGTAATTGCACAAAAATAGATTAAGAAATTGTTCTTCCCCAGGTCATAAGGTCTACATGATGCCAAAAAATACCAAGTACATAAAACAAAGTTAAATTATGAGTTAGTACTAAACCAAGATTATTATCTACAGGAGACAAAGATTTCAGAGAGACAGTTCAATTGTGCCTATTACTTGGAAGAATAAATAAAGCCTCCTTGGTTTAGAGAAGGTGAACAATTTTTATTCTGACAACTCTGCTTTCCCATTAGTAGCTTCCCATGGCATTACCATCAGATTGTTGACAGAAATGTGGTTTTGTAAGTATTAATTTCTAGAGGGGGTGGCTCCATCCCTTAGGCCATAATTTTTGTCACAATAGAAGCAGCTTTTCACATTGCTAAAATTAGTCTTTCAGTTGACTTTGCCAGCAGAAATATGACAAATGCTTCTGAAAATTCTTATTAAGCAAATTTCATGGAGATGTTTATTCTAACTTCCTGACATTCTTTAAAAAATTGAAAACACAGACTACTTGTCTGAGGTATATGCATACATTTAAAAACTTCTTACAGAAATAAAAGGATGTAGATGAGAATGGTCTAGATGAAAATAGCTTTACTGCAATACATGCTGGTGTTTCCAGTCCCATTATTAGCATCAAATACAATCTACCTGAACCTTCTGACTGTCAATGTTTTGATTTTTCTAAATAACAAAGTGGACTGGGGAAATGGAGGACAGAAGTTTTTCTCTTGTTCATGTACAGTCTCTCATATACAGGGCTGCTGTCAGCATATTTTTCTCTCCATATTTACCTGTCTGTGAAATGCTTCTTGTGAAACCTGAAAGTCTGCATCCTTACCTGTTCTGGGAGACCTCTCATTCCCACTTATTGAGTTAGGTGTAAACACCACCTTCACCAAAAGTAACCTTAATGTTGCTGGCACACTGTCTGACAAAGAAACCAGGGAGATCACTGCTAGTAATAAGTGTACTTTAAAGGGAGTTAAAGGATGGGGAATGGAAAAGAGGAGCAGAGAGAGAATGGTCAGTGCTGTGGGGTCAGGGAGAGGAAACTGTGAAGAGACTCTGAGGATAGAACATTTGGTGTGCCACGATCAAAAGCAAGACATTTTGGAAGAATTATTTCATTTAATAACTATATTTTATAGCTCTATAAATATACTATAAATATAATATAAATATAAATATAAAAATACTATATTTTATATAATAACTATAAATTATAGCTCACTATAATTTCTGAAGAACTCAAACTCATCCTTTCCAGTGAAACTCATCTTACTCAGTGTAACCAGCACCTTGTTTTGTTCAAATAACTTCCTCTTCTGTCTTCTGCTTGGTGGCCAAGCAAGTAATGTCATAAGCCCTCAAAAGCCCCAAATAAAACTACTGAGGACTCTGAGGGACCTGATAGCACTACAGACACTCAAGTCCTCTATGTCATTGTCAGGCTGGCACCAGAAATAGTTTACTCACTTAAGTAGCCTATTCATCTTCATGTCCCCTCCTTATTGCTTCCTTTCATAATGCAGTACAATTTCTTTTCCTCTGATTAATTATAATACCATAAATGTATCACTGGAAAAGAAGTTCTACCCTTCTAAAGGAAGCATAGCTGTAAAAATATCAAAATTATTTCTCCTTGACTAAGTGTTAACTTATATTTCTGTCTGTGTCATTGGGTTATTGCTTACATGATAATGAGGTCCCCATTTTTAAAAGGAGATCAACAAAAAAAGGAGAAACAAAAATAGATTCTGTATGTCTAAATAGCCTAGGAGAAAAATGCTGTTTTTCAAGATCTTCCTGTGCTGGATGATACTAAGGAATATATATTAAGAAGTCTGTCTGGAAAATTTATTTTTACAAAGTGTCAAGAAAGATTAAAGCAAGACACAAATACCATGCACATGCAGTCAGACTTAGTCAGAGGGGACTTGGGCCTGCAGAGCTCTGAGGAAGACATTTAAACTAGCATGGTAGTGTTTACTGGAGCAAGCCAAGAGCATGGACATGAAAGGTAGCATGGCTAAACTGATGTGGAGCAATTTGTTCAGCTCCTGTGGCTCAGTCATATATTTGAGCATTTTGGCAGTAGGGGTGATTTTGTCAGGTGTAGAACTCAGTAAAAAGTCTGGCTGTGCTGGTAGTGTGTCTTGCTGTTGGAGTGAGCTGCTCAAAATGGATTTGGGGATTTTGTATTCTCTTTGAGCCCATAAAATTGACCAGTTACCTTTCTACATTTCTATGCTGCTTCATTAGGGTTTATATTTCTCCTTGCAGCTCATTTTTTAATTAGTTGTACAGTAGTTATAGAGGCATTAAATAAGTAGGATACAATGATCTGCTATGGTTATGGGCAGAAGTTCTAAAGCCTGTTTTCTCTCTCACAAGCAGTTCTAAATTTCAGAATATTGTTACATCCCAAATGTGGGAAAACCATACAATTTTAGGGGTGTAGTGGTTAAGGGAAATTTAAAAAATAGTTTCAGTTGAAAAATCTACAAAGTTTCTCAGATATATAAATATCCAAAAGAGATAGTTGTCTTTCTAGACTACCTCAAACATCCATTGTTAAGCTCCTCTAAATATGACAGTTCAGCTTCATGAAGCAATTTCAGATAGAAATATGAAGCAGGAAGAATCATCATCCCTGACTTATGGATATTTGTAAATTCTTTTAAGAAAAATCACTAGATGTACTAGAATGACTTGTTGGACATGCATGGCTCATAGACCATAAAGATCTATTCAACACAGCCTATGCAGATTTCAGCTCAAAGGCATTACAGTCTGTAAATAAAAATTTCTTGAATTCACCTTTTCTTCCTAGCCTCAGTTTGAAATAGTATTGGACATTAACACACAGCCTAAAATACAGCACCCATTCCCATGAGCTTCCAGCTATGGTGTTTCCAGTTGTTGAGAACACTCTGCAGAACTGAAACACTCCCAGTATTACACCATTACTTTTGTGTAGTGTTCATGCCTCCCCACAGCCTAAGGAAAAATACACCTTTCCAAGTCCAGAATGGATCAGTCAGATCATAATCTAGGCTTTGCTTTGGGCCACTGACTGAAATATTTCAGTGTGCTCCACTTTATGCTTTTCTTTAACTGCACCCAAATGTCCTTCCCAGAACACTTGCAACAAGTATTTTGCCTTCCATCTCACACAAAATCACAGTATGGTTTATCTGTGAAACAGTAAGTTAAAATCCTGCGTATTTCTCTACATCCTAGGGGATATTTTGGCTTCCTGGTAGGCACTGTCATCAGCAGAGTATGTTCCCAGAAACTAAGTTAACAATAGTGTCACATTCTTTGTTGTTTTTTAAGGAAAGACAGTTTAGAAATGAAGCAACAAGCTTGAATGCAGCAAGAATCCAGAGCAGCCTCCACAGACGCATGCACAACAGCTATCTCTGGTCACAGCATAACTTTATCTGCTGAAACAGCAAGGAATGCTGATACTGAATGGTTATTATCATCTCAGAAATGAAAGTGTCACTCTGTGAATAGGCGATAAACACCAGCTGAACAAAATTACCTTTATTTAGCATAAAAAACCTCTGATATTTTAGCTGCATGTGTCTTCAGTGCCTTTAATCCCCACTTAAAATCAAATGGCAGGTAGCCAAAAAAACAGAAAATAACACTAAGAATGTAAAAGCTTAGAGTTACATTTTCCCATCTCCTACTGACAGTATTATAAGAGGTCCCTCCAGGTTCTTTACTGATCTTCACATGTGTCTTGAAAACTAATGAGACACAATAAAAACCTGAGACATCTCACACATATTTGAGTGTAGTTCCTTTGAAAATATTAACTTTAGAGGTAGGATTCTAAGCTAGGATTTGGCTTCAGCCAAGATGAGAACAACAAATGGAAAGATGCTTTAGCCATTATTGAATTTCAGCCTCCCATGGGTCAGTCTCACCTCTGACAAAAAAAAAAAATTATACCCCTTCTCATGTCCTTCACTTCTCAAACACTTTCTTAGAAGATTATCAAAATGAAGCATGGACAGGCTGGATGAGGTTAGTGATTTATATAGAAAGAAAGAATTTACTGTCTCCTCCAAAAACTCACCTGTTCCCTAACTTTGAATATCTGGTCACGCAGCAGCTCTTCTCTGTATGTTTGGTTTGGGCTCTTGTTTATACTTGCTGAGTACCTTAAAAAATTCTGTTTATCTTGGTCTGCAACTTAAGTGGCCTGTGTTGCTCTCTTATTTGCATACCTAGTGCTTCCTTCATAGGCTTCATGGATAAAGTACTGCACTAGAAAGAAATCTTAAGCTGTCAAGAATTCTAGAGCTTATGTTCAGAAATGGTTTGGATATTCCCACCCTGTCGAAATTGACAGCAAACATTTACAGTCAACAGCTTCAGTTTGAGCACAAGGATGCAAGTGAACCATCACATGAAACAGTGTCAAACAAAGTTCAAGAAAGAAAGTTTGTTGACTTTATTTGAAAGAGGAATAGGATCCAAATAATCTCCTAACCACCATTTTTTTAAATCAAATTTCACTGAAATTACTCTGAACTGTTTCCAATCAGACAATGCCATTCTATGGGAAATCCATGAGTTTAAATGTGACACCTGTATTATGATTTTGTAAAGGGTGATTTTTTTTTCCTGTTTCTGGGAAAGCAGATGTCAAGTCAGCTACCCCTAAACACTGAGGAATCAGTACTTCACCCTCAAGAAACTAAGCTTTGTGCAACTTAAATGCCATGATAGGGACAAAGGATACAAGACAAAGCTTATGTTTAAACCATGCTACTGTGTACCCTGTTTTCAAGGAGAAATCCATTTACTCTGGCATGTCTGAGATTTGGGTTAACTAGTGTGCTTGGTGGTATTTCACCATCTCTAATGCATAAATCCTCAAAGACATGCTGACTTCCATCCTGAATACCTGTGTAATCTTGGACCTCAGAATAAACACCCAGCAAAATGATGTTCCCCTCTCTGTGAAGGCTGCACATAGCAAAGGCAGGCTTTACAAAGCTATAGCCAGATTTTTTTTTCACATGCTAAAACTTTAATGTATATTCCCAAGGCTATACCTTCCCTGCCAAGGAAAACATAAAACCAAGTATATTTCAAACAGGGATACAACAGAGGGATACAAATGTTTATCAGAAGCCTTGAGGCTGCATTTATCAGTAAATTTCCACCAGCCTTTGAGGGACCCTGTGCTGTCCCTGTGGGCATGCTGGCTCCCCTTGGGCACCAGGACTGCTTCTCTCAGGGCACCATCCAAGCTGAGTGTCCTGGGTCTCCCTGGTCCCAGGGTGAGTTTGCTGTCTGATGGAGATTTTGCAGCACAAAGTGACAGGCTTTGTGCCTCTTTTTCCCTTCTGGGTTTTTAGAAAGTTGTCATCTCTTCTTGCACTGTAACGATGAGCCTGGGGAAACAACCTCCTACAAAAAACATGCAGCTTTGTAACACCATTGCTCTTTTTTCCTTTTCCCTAAAAAAAATGAGCACAGACAAGTAATGATAGGAAACAACAAATTAAAAAAAAATTTAAAAAAAATTTAAAAACCAAAAAAGGAAGGGTGAATTGTGAGAGATGGACACAGAGCAGAGCACGCCCCTCCCATGTCCTTGGCCTTTTCCTTATGCATTTGAATCTTGAAATTTTTGGCACATATGCTTTGAAAGATCTTCCCCAGTAGCGCTTTCAAGCTCACCACTCCCATGTTTTTAGGCTAAATTCAATCTTGTATTCAATATGAGCTATTTTCTGAAGCATCTTAGCCTCAGTAACTATCGTTGCAATAAGAGTGATGAGCAAATATCTCTCTGGACTTGGTTCCATTGTCAAATGCTCTAGAAATCCAGCTTGCAATTTCAAGAACATAGTGAAGCTGCAAGTCACACTCCATAACTGAAAAATAATGAAAAATGACCACTGGCCAGGCTTTCTTTGGTAATTCCTTATGATTTATAATCAGTTCCAAATGGCACTGGCCTTCAGTAAATAAAAATGTGCGGGTTTGTTTATTTCCATGACTAAGATTAAATCATTTTTTCCCTTATGCGTATGCCAAAGTTTTGTTAACTCATGAACTATTTCAGTCTCTTTTTTTTTTCATTTATCACACTGTTTAAAATTACCTCCTCAGCATTTGCCCTGAAATCCTCCATGGAAAATTTACTTTAAACTCTGAAATGTCTAATTAATTCCTCCTGTTTCTCATTTTCTTCAATAATTATATGTGAGATGATCATGACAGTGCTCTCAGAAGTTATGGTAGGTACATATTTCTCTTTACAATTCAGCACCCAAATACTTTTGGAGAACGCAAATTGCTGAATATTTTCTGGTGATTTATTTTGGTTTGTGCCAACTTTTTTCAAGTGTGTTATTATTTGTGTTACATGGTATTTACACTGTTGGTTGCCCACCTTTAGCCCAGAAGCACAGTTTCTTTCCATGTCTACTCCGAGGCAGTATTTTTTCATCAAATCTAAATGTCATCTGTATAAATCTTACTAACCTGAAAGGTTGGCAAAATTCATCACAATTTTCCTCAGGTGCTAAATGCAGCCTAAATACACATCTGAGAAAAGAGTGCAGCTCACAAATGTTTCAAAAAATTTTTAAAAACCCTCTTTTATTTTTGCTAATATGAATAGCCACCAGAACCTCTGTCAAAGTCCTCTTTTGTTTCTTCAGGCCCATCAATGGATAAACAAGGAGTTTTATTCATCTTTCCTATAATTACAAGACTTATTTTGTCTGTTTCAGTCGTTCCAGAGCAATGAGCATATTCAGCAGCTCTTTAAAGCATTACTTTACAATGTGAAGGGATCACATAGGGGTGTGACATGTTGGACAACTCAATGCTTTCCTGGTTTTTCTTTAGTATTCACAAGGTATTTATCCACTGGAAAATAGCCTCAAATTATTTTCAGATTTTTTGATCATGTTATTACACAGGAAATCAATGCTTAGATCAACTTGATGCACTGAATTGCACTGCACTTGCCCTTTTCCCCATCTATTATGAATTCATACATTTATTTCTCATATAACTTCTGTGGGCATAGCCCTGTGCTTTTAAACTCTGCAAGTCAGCTATTTTCCTGTCCATTCCCTTTAATTTAAGTGTAAAGCACAATTCTTGGCAGCATCTTCGTATAAGGGTGACCTGAAGATGAATACTGCACTGGTTACCCCCAGACACATCCACTGCCTCATTGGACATTCTGAGCCAGGTCACACACTTTGCACAGCCAGGTGCACCTTGTTGAATCTTCCAAGCTCTTTCAAAGTGATATCCCCCTTTTCACTTCCCAGATCTCTTCCAGTAGTTCAGGCATCAAACTGGCTTATGCTTTTTATCACAGTGTACAAATGACACAGGCTATTCCTATTCTAAATCTCAAACATAACCTGATCTCTTTTCTAGAACTCAAGCTCTCACATATACTTTCTTCAGCCCTAGTGCAGTCACAGATTGTTCTGAAGTGGAACTTCTTATTGTCCTTTCTTTCTGTTTTTAGAAATTACCTCTGTGTTTTATATATTCTATGACTCTTTCTTCCTAGTGTGCTTTTCTAATTAGTTTCCAGTAAATCTCCCAAAGTTAAGATTGTGTAAAAATATTTTTCTTTTACTATCTTCCTATTTAATGTCAGAAATTGCTTGCAAGTCTAGAGGGCTATATTATTTAAATCCCCCTTCAAGTCATTTTTCAAACTTACAAAATTTCAGTGCTAGTGGTACTTTCTTAGCCCCTTGCTCTTATCTGGATTATGATCAAGTTCAATGATGCTCAAGTCATCTGTTTTGAATTATGTCCCATTTCAAACAGATATGTAACATCACAAAATTCTCATCTACACAGTGGCTTATCCCTCAAAGACTCATTTCTCAAGATTTATCCATCACAGACTCTGGCACCTCAGAATAGCTGCACTTACCAAGAATATCCAGAGAATTTCAGAGATCAACCACCCCATGCCAAATTCCTTTCATCCTAATGTGGCAATCTTACTGTCCTTACCTACAGGTGGAATGGCACAGAAGAGCCAAGACACAAAAAAAGCAGCTTTCCTTCCAGGCAAATATTTGTTGTTGCACTTCTACAACATTGCTGGCTTACACAATTCTGGTTAGTCTTACAAGAGTGGGGAAAGGCAGCCAAACCTTAGCTCTGGCCAATAGCCAAGGGGCAAGTCAGCGCCAGCATGATAAAAGCAACCACAGCTTCACCTCAGCTGTAAATACAAGGGCTGGGACTTTCCCTGAGACTTTGACGGGAAGTTCTTTCATCCCACGCAGACAGAAAAGGCTTGTGACATCCCCTCACAGATTCCTGCCCTGTACACTCACCCTGGCTTCCTCTAGATAAATACCAGCTGGGCTGTACGGGTTTCTGTGTCTGCTCCAGGCAGCAGGACCTCTCTGAAGCTCCTGAGGTTTCCTTGGTCCACACACATCATCTCACCAGCTGGGAAAGCGCTGGCTTGCTTAGGGGGACTGCATCAGGTTGAGTGCACAGGTGAGTTTTACACAGATGACACAGGTTTCTCTCACTCCTGCAGGTGAGAATGGGGAGCAAAATGGTTAAACTGTCAACCTGAGAAGTTTGAGTGGGCTTGAAGTTAAGTTTTTAAGTCTCTTGATGAAATTTTAGCCCAGCCTTTCTCTCTGCTAGACAAAAAGACCACAAAGCCAGGCCATGTCTCCTGGGTTTTTTATTGACATTATAACATCTATTTGTAACTAAGAGCTGATGTAAGGAAGCACTGAGAAATAAGAAAGTAATTTTATCTGTAAAGTTAGGACAAACCAAAATTTCATATTTGTCATTTAATATTCAGAGAGCTTACATACCAGATAACAAGCTTATTTAATCTTCCAGAGGTGTTTGTTATAGCTATTGTTATACAGTGAAGAAAGCTTCTGCAAATAAGGATTGGTCAATGAGGTTTAAATAATGAAGCTAGAAAGTGGATTTTCTTTCCCATGCCAGAGCCAAAATATTGGTTTGAATTTTAGCAGCAAGGGCAGGGTGTTGTTTTACCCTGAATTATAAGTTATCACTAATAAAAGTTGGAACTAATGATTATTTTTACTTCTGGATTCATATGTGGGTTTCAAGTTCTCTCTTTCCATTCAAGCAGCATACCAATTTTAATCCTGTTTAATATTTTATAAGCAATGGGCTTCGATGCTGCAGAGAATTGGATTTTTCTTAAATATTGTCTTATACCAGCTCCACATTATTAATTCAGAGAACATTTGCAGCTGTCAGAACTGTTCTTCAGCTTTGATACAGGAAAATTTCATATCCTCTCTAAATCTGTAACGCAAACCGTCACTCAGACTGTAGGCCAATTTTTTCAAGTCTGTTAAGACTTCATAAAATGATGCAATTAATGGAAGATGAAAATTCTTTTTTAGATGTGGCCTTTCTGAAGCTCCTAGATTTGTTAATAGCAATGATTTAGACTAGCATGAAGTAGCACTGTAACTACATACCAAAACATTGCAATAATCATTGAGAAATCAAGCATCACTGTTTTCTCCCTCCCTATTGGACTTTTCTCATAAAAATATATTAGGCACTTTTCATATTTGTACATTTTAAGGCAGATGGTATGTTTTTTAATTACTTCTCCTAGTTACAGTCAGAAATGATAATCAGATGAAGTTCTACTTTGTGTTGAGGTATTATGAGCAAAGTGTGTAGCCTACACTAGCAGTTGGTTCCAGAGCAGGAGCTCACTTGGGAATGAATCTGCTGCTCTCCACCATGCATGGCTCCATGTGTCACATTGCAGAGCAGCTGAGGCAGTGCAATCTTGTCTGCTCATGGGGAAAACAAAACTATCTCACAGCTAATTGCAGTTAAGCTCACAGGACCAGACCAGAGCTACTCCAAAGTAAAAACCCCATCAGCGCGGGTGTTGGGTGCTCCCTATAAACCCAGTCTCTCAAAAATACAGACAGCAACTGAGACTTTCGGACAGAGTAATTAAAATCTATATATTTTAAGGTCTCTTTCACTGCTCCCTAGTCTATTTCTTATTTAAACCACTTTATTTGGTAACTTCAAGATTTGAGCCAACATTTCTTCCTTTCTCATCTTGGTTGCTGAACTAGCAGAGTGGAACTGCAAGATTTTCAATATCTTATTTTCTGTGGGACTTTTTAGAGGCATTGGCATTTTGACTTTATTTTTATTCTATTCAGATTTTCACATATATTGACTTTGGTGTTCAAAAGCCAGGTTTTGGGAACAAAATGTAGAGACAGGTATTTAAACATAACATTTGAATGCTTATTGCATTTCAGTTGTGGGGAGCTTTTTGTCCCTGTATGCTCTAAAACAAAATACTGGGGATTTTTTTCCTCTTTTGACATCGCTGTTTAGAACCAGAGACTGTCTTCTTTTTTAAAATTTCTCCAATGTACTCCCCTTAGTGAGAGCACTGTCAAAATACTCATTTAATTCACTTACTAGGTGTTTGTAGGCAGGGCCGTGAGAAGTAGGGGCACTTGCAAATGTCCTGGTGAGCCTTCCCTGGGTTCCCAACAGCTTTGTCCTCCTAGCTGAGGAGGTCTGAGCAGGGTTCTGGGTGGCAGCTCAGGTGACCACTGGTTATACTGGTGCTTCTTGGAGACAAGGAATAGCTGCCAGCAAAAGCATTCATTAGAGGACTGACAGGGCTTCCTCCCAACTTCATAGTGACTACTGAGTGCAGCCCTGGATGCACCACTGCCAAGGTGACTTTCAGCTATTGTTTTTACTTTACTAAACTGCTGAGTGCTGTCTCTGCTGGTGGGGTTACCAGAGAAATGCTCTAACTTTGCTGGGGACAGGCTCAGGCTGCCTGGCTTGGGACTGCTCTTCCAATGCTTGGCTGAGCTGCCTCGTTTGTTGCACAGGCAGAGCCCGGATCAGCAGCACAGATCAGCCTGGCTCAGCAGCAAGGCTGGTCTAATCTTCCACTGGGACATGCTGTTCCCATGACTGTCTTTGAAAAACATGAGGTTAAGATTAAATCAGGAGTGAGGACAGGTTCTTAGTTATGGATAATTTCCCTACATGAAATTATCCCTTGGCTACATGAAATTATCTTGGCTTTTACTGAGTGGAACAGCCTTGCCAGGACAATTAAAACTGTACAGAAAAACCACCTCCATAAACAGCACTATATCCCTACAAAATTAGATTAATAAATTTGATTTGAGTTCTGAAACATGAACTGCTCCAGAGTTCATACAACTTGGCACTTCAAAGGTGCTCAATTATAATAATCTCCTACAAACTGCTTGATCAATGGTGAAAAGGCTCAGCCATCCAATTCAGACAAGTTACAGCACCTGAGGACTGGGATCAAAGTGTTTTACTGCTGCCTACTGCCTTTAGTGATGCCAACTATGTGAGCAAGTTTCTGGAGGCCTCTAGATAAACAAGCCTTAAGAGGTAAGAAATTAAGTGGAGAAGTTGATTACCAAAGAGCAAAACACTTTCTGGCATCATTAAAGCAGAAGATAGTTTGACAAATGATTTCTCTGGGGTGGTCCCATGCTATGATGACTGTGAGAGCAGGAAATATGTAAAAAGACATGAGTACTCACAAAAAGTGGATAATTATGCAATAATCATAATAGCAAAAAATGGTAATTCAATAAAGACAGTGAGTTTATTCAGAAAACTCAGTTCCTTATTTTGTATGGCATTTCCTTGCTGGATATCAAGAGAGGGTCACCCTGCAGGAGGGAATTATTTTGTCCAATTAGGCAATTACAGAAGCAGCATGACACTTTATTTCCTGCCTCCTGGCACCCTCTTCTCTGCTCTTCAGCTAAGTTTAGTAAAAAGCTTTTCATTTGTCGCTGTTCCAAATATCCACTTTTTCCTTCACTCATTTTTTTTGCTTATTGCATGGTCTTGACATGCAGAACCAAGAGTGACTTCTGCCTCAACCCCACACATTTCACAGGTAGGAAAAGGAGGTAGATCTCAGACCCTGACTGAGACCCAGGAGCAAGCAGAAAACAGAAATCAGGGTGAGCTCTCTCTGAAGGCCATGGCCCCTCTGTAAGAGAGCACAGGCAGCAGGGATTTGTAGGAGATGTTTTGTAAGGGCTCCTGTCCCCCATGCAGTGGCACAGGATAACTCTGGCTGCCCACTGCAGCCTGTAAACAAGTTGGTGGCAGTGGTCCACCCCAAGAGCCGTGCCCCAAGGCAGTACTCTGGCAGAGAGATGTCATTTGTGCCAACATCTGGGCTGGGAATGGAGCTAATGTGTCACTGCTGTGCACATCCATCCCTGTTTGCCAGGCAGGAATCACCAGCAGCAGCTCACCCATCTGCAAACCTGGGCTGAACTCAAAGGATGCTTTGGTTTAAAAAAAAAAAACCAAAAAAACCCCATAAACCCTAGATCTTTCCTTTTCTCAGCATAGGATGCTGCCCTGAAGAGATCTGTCAATTTTTTACTAATCCTGTTGCTGTTTCTTCTTTTTTTTTTTTTTTCCTATTTTAAGAGCATGCTTCTAAATTCAGGCTTCTCAGAAATTTTCAAAGCCTGTAACTTAAGGTTATTGCTTAAAGAGTTTTGAAATCAGTGGCTCAGTAAGAAGGGGAGCTTCTTCCATCTTGACAAGTATTTAAAAGGTTGTCTGTTGGGGTATTTTGGGTTGGTGTGTTTTGGGTTTGTTTTTTGGTTTGGTTCTGTTTTTGGGGTTTTTTTTGTTTTGGTTTGGTTTGGTTTGGTTTGGTTTGGTTTTTTTTGAGGAATAATTTCTTCTGAAAATATCAGTGTTCATTTTGTCCGGGAGGCAGGCATGTCTCTGCAGATGCCACTCAGATTCAGTGAAATGAGAGAGGAAAATGTTCAAGTCCACATAAATAAAGAAAGGAAACCAAAAGGAGCAAGTAAATACAATTAGTACACTTCACATCGAGTGAGTAAGGGAACTGATGAAGTTATCCACTGTCTTGGATTGTCCAATCATATGTCTTTAAACCTGGATTAATGAACTTTCTGTAAAATCTGCTTGGCCCCATTCCCAAAATGGTGCAAATCCACTTTTTTTTTTTTTTTTTTTGGCAAGAAAATTTCATATTCATGCTCTGTTTCCTTAAATCTTTCATCATATTCTCACTTCTCAGATTTCTAAGAGTGTAAGACAGCCAAGAACATTGTTGCTGTACCACTGCAGCCACCTTGCCCTTTTTTTTGGGGAAAGGTGGAACAAAACAACTGAGCTTCATTCCCCCACTTGTCCAAAAGTGGGAGAAGACTTGCAACCTGGTCCAAAAGCAAGAGAACTGCAAATCAAGAATTCATTAGTGTAAATGGGAAGAGAGTCAGGCTTCTCATGCTCTCCTAGAGCTCATAATAAATATGTGGCATGAACGTATTTTTAGGGTTCGGAAGGTCTGGTTTTGGTAGGTTGTGGGTTTAATTTCAGCTAATTCCAGTCTCACTGCAAGGCTGTCAGTAAAAGCCTCCCAAATAAAATCTCCTCCTCATTCTTTATTACTGTCAAGAAAACATAATGATGTTGGGTAAAAAACTGCTTCACTCCCTTCTCTTCTGGTGGTACAGACACGCATTTGGGTGTTTGTACTTCACAAATTTTTGTGAAATGGACATTTCATTGTGTACTTCACAAATGGGGTGTCCATTACTTTAGCTTGACTTCTGTAGGAAGCGAGAAATCCTCTCAGTCGTGCAGAGGTAGGTGAGTGTCTCACATTTATGTGTGTTCCTCAATATTATTTTACTGATGACTTCAAAAAAATATCCCAGGAGGGCAGAATGCTTGCTTCTTCTCATGTTGCATGAAAGAGGGCAGCTGAAGACCCCACAGAAGAGTCCTGAAAAATGAGACTATAATGTGACTATATACATTTGAAATACCTAAAATCCACTAGAAGAAATGTTACAGGAGTCATCTCCTGTATTAGAAACAGTTTCAATCAGTGCCTGTAATCAGCCAAGAAACACAAACCCCTAGGAAGCCAGGCTTTATTATTTCTAGTGTTATTTCTCTGTGAGACACAGCTACTTACTACTTTCTCTAAATGGCAGATAAAAGATGCTCAAGAAAATCGCTTCTCAGCAAGGGAATGCCTCGGCAGGAATCCAAGAGGTGCCTCCCCATGCCTGGTGGATCTTCAAGCATGGCTTTCAAGGCCTCAGAACATCTCCTGGGCCAGCTGGGATAACCCCAGTGCCCCTGCACTGCAGGCAGGGAGCTCTCTCTCCCTCACACTTGCTCACCTTCACATGTTTTAAGGAATATTTTCGTTCTTCTTGCAGTTGGATAGGCTGAATTAAAGCTTAACACATACAAACCTCAAAATAAAACAGCAGCCCTGAGGAGACTGAGGAAATTACTCAGGTTGTAGCTGTGTATTACGTGTTTATGGGAGCAGCTGGAGGTGGTGAGATTTCCAGCCCTCTCAGTATTTTGCTATGATTTAGACAACGTTAAGCACACCTATTTAGGACTATATTTCATCTGTTTGAAGAGCCTCCAGGCAGTTTTAGTGTACTCCTGATAAAAAGTGAAGATGTGGGAAATGCAGTGTCCTCCATAGGAGGATTTACTGTCTCAAAAAATTATTTTTTATCAGCTTTGTCAAAACTTGGAGTCCAGGATTTTCTGCTGAGAAGAACAACAGATATTCATTTGCTTGAAAGAAAATTCATGCATTATTTGTTGTAATAGGTTTGCTGGAGCTATTCTGCTCTTTTCTTGATGTGTTTAAGTACTGGACAGTAGTTTAGTCACATGCATTTTAGTTTTAGGTGTATCAAGAAACAGAAAATGCAATTTGTATTTTAGGGCAGATTTGGTTCCACAGATGTCATCTTCTAAGAAACATTTTTTATTATAGAATGTTCTCTCTCTGTGGAAATAGTAAAACTAAATCTTAAGTAAATGGGATTGCCTCAGAGTAGTATACCTGTCTTTCTGAGGACAATTTCTAAATCTCATTTCACCTGTTTTCCACATTACAACAGAATTACTGTATATTAAGCATGTGTGAAATACTTCATAAAGGATTCCAAAGATGCAGTACTACTTATACAAGAAATAAAGTAATAATTTTCCCCTTTTTGTACTATATTTAATGGGCTACTATATCTAATTTTACTGTATAAGGGCGTTTTTATCTAATATGCACCTTTTGATCATAAATTAAAAGACAAAGCAGGAGTCTTATTTAGGAAAAAAAACCCTGCAGCTAGGGATGATTTCTGCTTGCCAGTACTTGCAATGAACATTTAAGGCAATAATGAGAATTACCTCTATTTGAGAAAGAAAGTTTAACTTTGGCTTCTGACAGTATGGGAAACAAAGAATTGTCAGAGAAAAAAGTATAAATCCAAAGAAACATATGCACCCATTTACTTATTTGTTTCAAGTTCACCATGCTCACTCATGGGTACATAGAATTTAAAGGAAACAATGAGAAACAAAGGCCTGATATTACAAAATTAAAAAATAATCCTGGCCATCTCCACTGCCTCTGGCACCTTTGGTCATAGGCAGTGCTCTTTATTGCCCCCAGTATAACTACACGCCATTGGGATGGCGTCAAAGCAGCGTGGCCCAACCACAATTGAGAAGGATGTATGTTTAGGGAGGGAGGGATTAGGGGTACACAGAGGCATCAGGGGAGCAAACCTGACTGAACCTGCTTGGTCTGTTCAAAGAGGCATGAGGAAGGTCTGCAGGACATGAGACAAGGGCTTATTTTCACCATTTCAACATTAAATGCCAACTCGAGATTAGCCCACAGTAGCCCAGCAAAACTGAAATGAATAATCTCATCAGGTCCAACAGAGTTCAGGGCTTACTCTCTGTAGTGGTGGTGGGATCCTCTTCTCAAAATGTTTTGGAAGACAATGCTCTGAACCTCTGTTATTGAAATGAGTTGTCATGTGCTCATCCCTGCCTGCGTGGTTCAAACCATGTAAGCAAGTTCCTGAATCCATGAAAGGAACTTCAGGTGTTTCCTGACTAGAGAGATACAGAACTTTGACTGAAAAAAGCCTCTAGCAGAGGCTTGAGGACTTATCTATATGGATGCTGTGTGAGAAGGCTCAGCTGATCTTTGCTGTAATGAAAACAAGAGATACAAAAGCAAAAAACCCAAAACAAAACAAATAAACAAACAAACAAAACAAAACAAAAAAAAACCAACAAAAAATAAACCAGAAACAGTTAAATCCTCCATGTTAAAAGAGCAGTGTGGTTATGGTGTGATGTAAGAAATCATGATGGTAGCTTAAAATGAGGGTACAGTCTGAACCCAAACCACTGGTCCAGATGCCCCAGGTTCACTCCTGTACAAGCAGAGTTAAACATCGCAGGTTAGTGAACCTGAGCAAAGAATTAACTTCTCCATGGAGCAAGGTACTATTAGAGCTCATCTGTGCAATGGACTCAATTTAATAAGCTCCCAACTGTCCATCCAAGTGTCTCTACATCATTATAGAACAACAACCCTTTTTAAATATAAAAAACAAGGTTTCCCTGGAGAGGTGAACCTAAAAAACAGATTTCATATCCAAATTCTACTAGTAAGAATCACTGGAATATGCACTCAATACTGTTTCCACGACTTCTGCATAACCATATATGAATTCACACATATGAATCTACACTCAGCATGCTATATAATGAGCAAGATGCATTAAGTCAGAACTTTTATTTGCCTCCAGAATGCTGTACTACAGCAATGGCAAGCTGCTCCTGGAAGGCCATTCCCATCCCTAACACGCTCAATTATTTGCACAGAGTAACAGAATCCTTGCTGTTATTTACATGAAAATAGCAGTAAAAATAATTAATTTACATAAAAAGAAGGCCTTTGACCCATTATTTTTACAGTTAAAATCCCATCATATTTGCTGTGTGTATAATCCTTATGTCCACCTCTGGGATTAAGATTCTTACAATGAGCTAAAAAAGGAGAAAAAAAAAAAAAAAGAAGAAGCATAAACGGACCAGTGTTGTAAATCCTGGCACTAGTTCCTACAGTAGGCAACATCATGACCTACCATAACCTACTTATAAACCTTTCTTTTACATGGCAACAGGTCAAATTTCTTTGGCCTTTTCTCTTCTCATAGTCCTTATATCCTGCTTTGTCTTCTAAAATTTTGCCCTGAATCAAGAGATAAAAGAATATAATCCCAGTAAAAGACTGTGGACAAAGAGGGGGAAATACAGAGGTTCTGTCACAGCTTGGAGGCACCACAGGCAACCAAGACACATCAAGTGTTAAAAAATTGATTTGTTCCCCGAGCAGAATAGCAAGCAGAGTACACTAGATCCTGAAGGTGGGAAGGTGATGTTACATGGGAAGTACAATTTGAGAAGAAAATGAGGTCAGGAGACTGGCAGCTGCTTAAAGAAACTCTGTAAAAAGCAGAGACATAAAGATTGTAATGCAGAGCAAGGACTGCCATAAGAGAGCCATGTGGCTGGAGCTGTTAGTTCTTCAAATCTTCATATTCAAATAACACACATAAACCAAAATCTATGGACAAGTACAGAATTGTGCCAATATGTTGATATGACTTGAAAAGCCACAACACAAAAAGAAATATAATTAGTAAAGTACATATGGAAAAACAAAAAGTTTCTTATAAAAACATTAACTGTTAAAGAAAAAATCAAGGAGAGAATTGATCCGCCACTCAGCTGAGGGAAACTATTGACTAATGACTCCAAGAAAGCCAACTCTGTAATGGCTATTTTGCTTTTGTTCACTGGAAGGGTCAACCACGACAGAAGGGTTTACATCAGTAGTGAAGAGCTGGAAATACTTGCTAAATTACAGAAGAATGAGATTAGGCCATGCTTATGTGGGTTAAATGCCCTGAGATCAGTGAGGCTGATGGAATTCATCTCACACCATTTAGGTGATAACTGAAGCATTTCCACAGTTGTAAATACTGTCTTTAAGAATTGTGTGGAAGAGGTAAAGTTTTGAAAGACTGGAAAGGTAATAACAACTATTTTTAAATGTAAGATGAAAGAGGAGGTGCAGAATTATGGTTCTTTTAAATAATCCATTTAAATACAATTCTCAAGCAAATAGAGGAAGCAAAAAGAAAATAAGAAAGAAATAGATGATAGGCGCATGGATTAATCAAGAATAAGACATTCCAAACCAACCCCATTATTTCTTATGAAAGGATAACAGGCCTTGTGAATCGCAGAAGTGATACAACTTGACACAAGCAAATTTTTTAGTATGGTAAATGTTAAAATAAATGGCAAAAGCAAACTAAAAAAATGCAGTTTAGATTTAACTAATACAAGGTAGGGTTCTGTGGAACTAGCAAAAGAAGCATTTTTCAGTCTTTCCATTAACCATTGTCAAAATAGAAGACTGCATTTACTGCAGATATACAGGGAGTTTCTCCTGGCAAAACTCCAATTCTTTCATTAAATGGCATCGATGACAGAATAGACATTCTACTTATTAAAGCTGACAATCTGACAAAGTCGAAAAAGGCTGCAAGCAAGTTAGAGGACAGAAATCAGAATAATCTTGACAAATTGAAGTTAAAATTTGAAAAAATATGGTACTATTCAATGGGAACAAGTGCACGATACAGCTCTGAAAGCAGTACAGAAATCAAGGATGAAGTGGCATGGGAGAGGTACAATTAAAGACTGGGTGTAAGAAGATGCATTTGCATTGGTATTTCAGTTCTGCTCAGATGTAGAAGCAGATCACCACTTTCAAGCTTTGCTTTACACCACAGGGTTATCTTGGAAACTAGATTTCTTACCACAAAAGTGAGCCAGAAGATGTGTTTTAGGTGGACCCAAATGCATTCAGCTGCTAGTGCTAGTGGGCATGCAGGCTGCAGGGCTAAAGTTAGTCCAAGGTGGAAATCTGACATGTCAAATCATGAGCTCAGCACCAGGTGTTGCACTCCACATCTTGGTCCCTGTTGCCACACACCCCTTGTTAAAGCACTCATCACCTTCATGCATCACAAGCTGACTGACTATTGAATCAGCTGTGCTGTGAATGAGACAAATGTGACAGCAGGATTACATATGGACGGTGAGGCAACTAAAGCAAACCTTTTCTCTCTGGTAAGATCTCTGTGAGACTACTGCAGTCAGCACCACACTTCTAATTAACAGTTGGAGCAGTTTAGCCTAGAAACATCAGAAGAAAGCCATGAGAAAGATCACCACTCTCAGAAACACAAGTTGCAGCAAAGATGTGGGAGGGTTTTGTTTCTAGAAGAAAAGGGTGAAATAGTAACAGCTTTCATGTCCAACAAAGGCTGCTGCAAAGAGAAGGGGGATAAACTGACGCCTTTGACAGCTGTTTCTGCTAGGGGGGAGGCAATACAGATTGCTCATACAAAAATTTGCCTAACAAAATGGCTGAGAAAGCAGTATGCAAGGAGCTTCAGCATCCACAACACAGGAAGGTCTCACACAAACAGGTGAGACAAGCATCTGTCAGACTTGGTTTAAACACAGCTCATTCTGCTATTGAAAGGACCTCTTAAGATCACAACCAGAGCAATCTTTTTTGTTCCTTTTTTAGTAAAATTACTATTTCCTTCTCCTTCCATCTTGTCTTTCTAACTTTTGAATCGTTCCACTAATCTTCCATCTGTATTTCATGTTACAACTTTCTGATATTTCCATAATCCATCCTGTCTCCACTTTTCTGCTTTTGGCATTGTACTTCATCTGTGGTATTGCTTCTGCTAGGATATCCCTCCTTTTTCCCATGTGCAAAGCAATCTGCCTGTCTTAATTCAATATCCTACGTAATTAAGCATTTGCACATAACTGCTTAACTAAACATTGTACCTTCTTCTTCCCCATTGTTCACTTCCCCTTAGTGTTTATGCAATGGGGAAAAATAACAGTGTTGCAGGTGACTTCTTTTTTTTTCAGCATCTCCTTTCATCTTTACTGACCAAGAAAACTCAGAGATTACCACCATTTTCCTTAAAATAGGATAACTCAGTGTAGAGGAATACAACAACAATGCAGAGGAGAAAGGACACAGCTAATCATTGCAGAAGTTTACATAGATTATCTTTCAAACAACAAAAGGCATTACTAGTGCTCTAATGTTATGGGGATGGATATAAAGAAAAATATTATGTATGCATACAAATGTCTATGGCTTCTTCTCAGATAATTTACAGCTTCATATGTGAAAGAACAGATAATGATTACTGCATGTTTCTTTGCTGTTAATTCTGCTCTCTTCTGGTGCTTTGAAAGCACCCAGCATAACCCATGGGCATGCAGCAGAGCTCGGCTGCCACCAGCTGCTGAGCGACAGCCCAGTGTCAGCCTTTAGGCTGAGCTCCCAGGTACCAAAAAAACCTTGTGTCCCTTGTGATATATTTCTGCTTCCCATCTGTTATGCTGATACACCACAATAAAACACCTCGTTCTCTAGAAAATTACTGTCTTCTTAGATTTCAGCTACTGCTGCCATGACTCTGTGAGTCCAATTTCCTTCTTTTGACTTTAAAACCTCACTGTTGCTATGAAATGCTGCATTTTCTTCAAACACAGGCAGCAGTGCCAGGGTGTGCCTATACACTCTCTATATGCTCATATCCTACTGCCTGAATTAACCTCCAGACAGTCACTGCCAACCCACTGAACCCTTCTTTCAGTTCAGTCAGAGCCAGCTGATACAAAAACATATTAAAAGCAAGAAAAAGAAGGGTTCTATGGAGAAAATTAACTTAATTACTATATTTTTTAGAAGAAGGCATGCAGAAGACCTGGAATTTAAAAGTAAACTTGCTTTGTCTTACATGTGATTTTCAGAAATAACAGATGCACTATCGGTTTTACAATACAATCCGTTTGTTAAAAATTTCATTAGTGAATATTTTATTTCTAATATATAATTTGTGCTTTCATAACAGCTATGGACATCCTTATTATCTCTTACAAATAAAAGGTGAATTCTGCTCAATCTATTCAAGCAAATTGTCTCTCTTGTTAAAAATGGTATTAAGCCATATTAGACCACAAGTACTAAAGAAAACCTTAGCTCTCTTCAGTTTTCTATGCCTTTTACACTCCCTTTACATCTTAGATAGCACTTCAGGAAACCATGTTTTGGGGGAAAAACCCATTTCTTCCATTATTTTTTTCTTTTCATCTCCCTCTTTTTTTCTTTTCTGGCAAAACAAGTTCAGTGTTCACGAGTAAATGAGGTGTTCAGTATAAGTGAACAATGGAAGTACTTTATAGAATTATTTCTTGCTGGTGGATCCAATTCTATGTTAAATATGTTTATAAACCCAAACAAAACATAACTCCACTGATATACCAAATATAATATCTGATATCATCCGTCTGAATTTTGGTTTTTTCCACCCTTAGTTCAGAGAGGAGAATGAAGTTCACTCAGCAAAAACTTGAGGATTTCTTGAGGACAAATACAGATGCTTTCAACTGGATGACTGCATGTTACAAATGAGTTTTTATTTTAGATAGGAGACTACTTTGTTAAAAACTAAAATTAAGGAAAGACAATTGAGTCTTATTAGGTGCTGAGTTGGGCCATTTATTAATATTACATAAGCAACCCTTCTGTTCTTTTTGAAATACAGACAATCCCCAGAAAGGAATTTCATAGCTTTAGTCACATTAGAGCCTCGTGGGACATTAATAAAGCCTTCAGAGAATGATTTTCAAATATGTCAAAGGACCTTGCAACTTTATGCATGTATCAGAGCACACAAATATGCAAGGCACATTCAGATGGGTCCCTTTGAGGATCTATTTTCATGCTCAGCGTACTACTTGTCAAAGTACATGGAGTCCAGCTGCAGAGAGCCAGGGTTAACCCCCTGCTGCACTGCAAAGCCTCCCATGGGACCTGCCTGAGCCACACAGATCCTCCAGCACACAGGTGCTCAGCCCTTCTCTGCCTGAATCCTCTCCTTCCCTAAAGACCAGAAGCAACTGCCTTGGCACCTCTCTAAACCAGGACTCCCACAGCTCAGTGCAAGAGAGCAGCTGGGCAGGCCAGCCAAAGGCTACATAGCTGCATATAGAGGTAGTCCAAGAAAAAAAATCTTCACATTTAATTCCCAGAATAAGAATTTATGTGTTTGTCTTGCTAGCAAAGCTTGTGCCCTACAGCATAGGCCACAGCTGTTTACATCCTTGACTCTTCCCCCTAAGTCATGGCAGGTAGGGAGAAGCTGAGGCTTGTTTTTTTTCATTCACCAAAGAAATGCAAGTTTTGGGTCAAATAATTTAAAATCATGTCAGATTTTTAAAAAGAAAAAACTGTTCAGGCTAGAGGAAAATACAAAAGAAAGTGAAGAATATAATCTCGGTGTTTTAAAAGGCAGTATGTATAAATTGCAGCATTCTGAATGGTGCTTCACAGAAGAATGTAAGCAAAGGGTCATAAACAACAGGAGCAAAGAAATTGTCTTGGTTCTAGCTAAACATTTCATGCATTTCTATTCTTTACAATTTCACCTGCAAACCGTAAAACCTGTTGGTCCCACAGGTCTAATTAGGACAGTTAGCTATGTGGCAGTTTAAGAATTGAACTGGGGCTCCTGCAAATTAAATTGCTGCTCTAAGCCCCAAACTGATGGACAGTCCAAGAGACGGGTCAGACAGGTCTCCTGTTGGATGTCTTAGGTGTTCTGCTCTGAGTCCACCTTTTGTTAAGGGAGAACAGCATGTGGACCTACTGCAAGACCTATGGAACAGACCTTTTTGATTCTGTATTTGTATCATGGGTCTCACTCTGCAAGTACAGAGCGAACACACTGCCATTGCATGGATAATACATTAAAGACTTTGAAGTTGCCAGGTACAGTGATAAAGGTAGAGAGATAAAACCTCAAAGAGAATTTTACTATGAGTAATATATAAATATCAAAAATCTATTTTCAACATGAAATATTCAAGTCCACTGTTCAAATGCTTCATGGAACATTCTTCAGGAAATTGAAGAATAATAATAAAAAAAACTGGAACTGACTATTTGCATTAAGGAAATACTGAGAACAACAGATAAGTTTATAGCTACCTTTTATAATTATCCTTCATAAAGTATTTTGAAAAAGACCTTCCAGGTTCTAAGCTGATTAGAAACAGACTCCTCCTCAATGCTTTTCTATAGCATAAATAAGCAGCAATTACTCTGAAAAGTATGATACCCTTGCTGTCTGTACTCCTGTGTCTTTTCCTCCTATTTTCTCTTTGAGAGAGGAAAACTGAAACAGTTCAGCTGGACATGAAAATCCATAAAATGGAAAAGAGAGTGCTGTAAGACATGGAGGACTGAATATTCAGAATGTTTTTTTAAAAACTGTACATAAATCTTCTGAGAGTGTGTATTCAGAATAGTGTGCAGGAATCATATTAAAGGACAAGAAGAGGCTAAGGTGTCTATTTTGTACACCCTGAGTGAATACAAACCTTTAATTTCCAAGAGATTGATGTTTTGCTTAGTTTGTTCCTTGTTTTTTTTTTTAACAGATGAATAAAAATTCTTCCAACACGATGGCTTTGGCTCCTAACACTTCTAACAAAAGAGAGACAGTGTGCATATTTGGAACTGGAGATTTTGGACGAGCTCTGGGGCATAAGATGATTCAGTCTGGCTACCCAGTGGTGTATGGAAGCCGAAGCACCCAGATATCCAACCTGATTCCCAAGGATGCAGAGGTGTTGGGCCACGCAGAGGCAGCACAGAAAGCTGCCATCATCATTATAGCAATCCAGAGGCAGCATTACAACTTTCTTACACCACTAGCAGAGGTTCTCCGTGGAAAAGTCTTGGTGGACATAAGCAACAACTTGAAATTAAACCAGTATCCAGAATCGAACGTGGAGTACCTGGCGCAGCTGCTGCCCGGCAGTAAGGTTGTGAAAGCCTTTAACACCGTGTCAGCCTGGGCCCTGCAGTCGGGCACACTGGATGCAAGCCGGCAGGTAAGGCTGAGCAACGAGGATTTCCTCTGTCACAGAGTTACGCATCACATGGCTTCTTCTCAGCTGCACAAAACACGCCCGGGACAGCAGAATTAGGCAGAGTTGAGATGGTGTTTTCACTATAATCTCTCATTTCAAACTAAATGTGAGCTAAATTTACTTTGGATTTTCATATGGCACGACAGAGAATATAAATACCTTGCCTCTGAACTCAGAAAGGTGTTCAGAGACACTAGAGAAGTGAAAGAAGAAAGATAGCAGAGCTACAAGGGAGACAACAAATCAGGAGTGTTGCATCAATTGGTCATCAGAGTTCTAAAGTTAAACAGAAATTGATAGGAGGAAATTTCATAGCAAGAATAAAATGAAGAAAGCAAAACAAGGGAGGCAAGGCATGTGATAGGGCAATGAGTACTGGCAAAAGAAGTATGCTGAAAGGTGAATAAATTACTAAAGTTTTTTTAAATCATTGCCACCTAAGTTTAACACAACATCAGTGTGTGCAAACTGTTTTAACCACCTCCTCAACCACAGGCCAGCAGGCACAGGGCTGGTCATAGAAAGCAGATAAATCATTTATTATGGTCCTGTTTTCAGTCACTTCAAAGACTTCTTGTACAACACATGAAATCATCCAGCTACTCAAAGCATTGCTAACTTTGCTCTTCGCTGGCAGATAAATGGTTTTGGCTAGAGACCCAAGGGCTTCCAACTCAAGGTTCGATAAGCCCTCACCATCTCAACAAAAGCAGAAATTGCCCCTTTTCTCCCAGTTCCAAAAGAACTATATTGTCTTACACACTCACAGAAAAGATAATTTCTTCACTATTTTACTAGACCTGGAAAGAACTAATATTTACTTTTGTGACAGGCAAATCGTGTTTTAAAGATCTCTGTCCTCCCTCCCTGGAGAATTTATGGATCACTATAGAAGCAACTGAAAATCTTACTCTTACTTACTGCTATTGAAAATTTTGCTTCAATTTAGCCCTATAAAATCTTGTGCTTACAAACTACTTGCAGATCTTCAGAAAAGTATGTCAAGACTTCTACTCAAAGACATATACTAAGCCTGTTATACAGTTTTCTTTCCAGATATAAAATTCTCCCACTTGAAACAATCTTCCTCCCTAAAGTAAAGAAACATATTCAAAGTTCTTTTACTTGTTTGACAAAAGTACCTATAGGGTACTTTATTGCCTATGTTAATTAAGGTCAGCAGTAAGCCAAGTAAGCAAAGAAGCAGCCAAGGAAGCTTGTTCTTACTGTCAATACCCAGGCAGGATGGCAGAAGGAAAATCACAAAAATCTGTAAAAAAAAACCTTCTGTTTGTTTTTGTCTGCAGGTGTTTGTCTGTGGAGATGATGTGGAAGCTAAACAAATGGTCATGAATATTGTTCGCGCACTGGGTCTCACTCCACTAGATAAGGGATCCCTCTTGGCTGCTCAGGAAATAGAAAATTACCCTCTGCAACTCTTTCCAATGTGGAAGTTTCCCATCTTTTTGTCCCTTGGCCTAACTGCATTCTTCTTCTTCTACTGTGTGGCTCTTGATATAATTTACACTTATATTTATGAAAACAATAACTTTTCATTTTTTATTGCAATTACCATTCCAAATCGGGTCTGCCCTGTAATGGCACTCATCCTTCTTGCCTTGGTGTATCTGCCTGGTATATTTGCTGCAATTATTCAGTTATACAGAGGTACCAAGTACCGTCGTTTTCCAGACTGGCTGGACAAATGGATGCTGTGTAGGAAACAGCTTGGACTAATAGCCTTGGCATTTGCTTCCCTGCATGTTGTGTTCACCCTTGTTACTCCATTGCGCGCCTTTGCAAGCTGGAGAACTGGCAAAAGAATCATCTCCCAGGTAAGTTTTGTTCCCTGCTCTAAGTGTTGCTTTCTTCTGGCCCTGTCAAAATACTACCATCTACCTGGAGCTTCAAAAATCCACGTGGACAGTCCAATGTTCTTTAAAATAGAGTAATATTCCTAGATTTTGTTTCTTTCAGACATTGATATATCTATATTTTGTTTATATTATGTTGAGCTGAGGGGATTTCTGGCCTCAGTCTTCCTCCTAGATAGGTGACATATTAATAAAACAATCAAGGAAATGTAAACATTATTTCTTCATATACCTTCAGGAATATAATATGACTTTCTGATCTTACTTAACAAAAGACCACATATCTCTTCAACAGGTCTACAGAACAGTAAAATATGCATCTCAAATACAGTTACATGGAACCTATATGTAATATAATTCTTCTGCTTTTTGAATAGGCATTCAAAGTAAATCTCTGATAATCAGAGAGTTAATGTATAACATTTATCTCCTACTTACCTGTAAGGAAACTTTTTCTCCTTATTTGTTCTAAAACTGCTATCACTAAAATACACCTGGTCTTCTTTTCTTCAGGTACTGAACAATAAAACAGAACCACTCGACCACACTAATGCCTGGCTTAGTGACTCTTATTTGGCTTTGGGAATTTTAGGATTTTTTTTATTTGTTCTTCTGGGAATAACTTCCTTGCCTTCAGTCAGCAACAATGTCAACTGGCGAGAATTTCGATTTGTTCAGGTAAGAAGACCATCTCTAACAAACCTTTTTTAAAAACACCTTCTTTCCTTATCAACAGTGGCCATGGGCAGATTTACTAGAGACTTATGCCTTTCCTCCATTATTATCTCCAAATGTGCATTATACACCATCACACAGTGAAAAAAACATCTACGTGGCCATACAGCTGTAAAAACTCTCAACTGCTCTGATGGCTGCTTATGGTACAACTGAGATTACTGCATTAACAAGAGAAAGCTGGGAAGATGTGAGCCTCTAAATGAAAAACAGAAAGCTGACTTTGGCATCAAATTCCACAATTGTACTAAGTCACAAAATAATTTAGCCATTTTATTGAGTTAATTTTTTGGTTCACAAGATAATTCACTTAAAATGGATCTGAAAATTACTTTATAACTCAATTCTTCTCAATGCCAAACATCTAAAGAGAATCTGCAATTTCTGCAGACTATAAAAACTGCTGTGACTGTAAACAGGCTGCCCTTGGTAACACTATAATCTCAGCTCTCCATTTGGAGGAAGTTTGGTGCAAGCTGCCATGTCTCTGCAGGAGCTGAGCTGGAGGGGAGGGGAGGCAAGAGAAGGGGATATTCCTATCAATGAATGTTTTATCAAGGCAAAAAACTTGCATAGTATGATACTTCTGGATGGATTAGCACTGCAGCATAAAAAAATCTTTAATCTCTCCACTGAATGTCAGCATTTTCTCTGCTTTTTCACAAATCTGACAGCCATGAGGCAGTATGTGTGAGCTAGGAAAAATTATAAGGGTTATTGATAGAGGAAAAAAACAAACTATTTAATCTATATCAATTTTAATTGATTAAAAAAAATAATAAGAGCCTTTATGTTATATAACACAGTTTCATTTCACCAGTCCCCAAGTTGGCACGTGCCACAAATCTTACTGTGTCCTTAAATTTGTATTTGTTCTGGTTTAATTTACTGTTTTAACCTCCATTTCTTTCCTTCTTTTTTTCCTTCCTTCTCCTTTAGTCCAAACTGGGATATCTGGCACTGGTTTTCTGCACTGCACACACACTGGTTTATGGTGGAAAATGGTTCCTGAGCCCATCAGCATACAAGTGGTATCTTCCAAACATCTATATCCTCTCCCTCATTATTCCATGTGCTGTACTGGTTGTCAAATTTGTGCTGATATTTCCTTGTATAGACAAACCTCTCACACAAATTCGGCAGGGCTGGGAGAGAAATCCCAAATACTCAAAACAGTCAAATTACATTATCAACAAGTCTGCTGTATAATTAGACTACACTGTATCATTAAAAAAATATTACGAGGGCATATCCAAATGAAGTCTTAAGCCTACTCTATCTGTAAAGGGAGAGAAAAAGTGAAAACTTGGTCAGGCTCTATAAAACAAAGCAACCCCAATGACAAGCTTCAAATACAAAGGCTACTGAGTTTCTGCATGATTTCACACAGGCGCAGACCCTCTCTTTCGCTTTGTTTATTTCCCCTTGCCTATTTACTCTCCATCCTAAGAAGGGTACATGAGAAGTAGGTGTTTTTCCATGTCCCTCTTCTGTTGTCCTGAACTCCTCCAGAGCTGAGCAGAACCACAGAAACCTTTGGTGTTAGACAGTGTTTGCTCCTCTTTCTTATCCTGCCCATCAGGACTCAGCTCTACGTGCACCTACACATATCCACAGAGATCCATATGCACACCTGCCTGAGTTTCCACATTTTCCCATTCCTAACCCCAGAAGCCACCAGCACCAACAGAACAGGGGCATGATGGATGCTAGCTAAGAAGCAGAGCTTTGCCTCCTAGCATTGTTTATCCTCCATTAATATCTGATCCAAGGAGAGAGCTATGTTGATGCCTTAGAGATGGTTGAGTAAGATTTGTTTAGTTCGTGTACAGGAACCCTGATGTTCAAAGTGTGTGGGTCAAGGACTGCTGAATCTTTGCTTGTACTGCTCTACCAGAAATTCAGGGGCAAGGGGAAGGAGTAGAGATCAAAATAGCAGAGATGTGAGAAGTGCTTACAAGCCTCAGCTTTTCAAGTATAGGCAAAAAATGATCTGTGATTTTTTTGTGTAAGCAGCGAGTTGTAAGAAAAGAAACTGAAGGAAAATCCTTTTATTTGAAAGGAGTCATATCTCATGAAGATAATCCTGTTGATTTTTCAAAGAATAAATCATTGGATGTGATATTACAGAAATTCTATGAAAATATACATGTTTGAAAGACAATAAAGATTTTTGTTTTTACACTGTTGAGCTCTGTTATCATTTTGGCAACCTGTTCTGCTAAGATGCAGTTGCTGGTATGCTCTGTATCACAAAGGTGTTGGGAAGCCTTGGAACAAATAATAAAATGGGATCCTGTCTTCAGCCAGCTGCCTGGACTTGTCTTCCCCCATCTTTGTTTGCTGTTTGGATGCTCACATAAGCAGATCTTTGCTTAGTTATCCAAGCAGGCTGAGGATGCTGGGGAAAAACAGGTTCCAGCTGGGATGGTGACTTCCAGTTAAATTGCAAACAGAGGATCCAACAGTCTCCTTTGGACTGGAGAATGAAAAAAAGAAAAAAATGTGCTGGTTTTATAGGAAGAGAATTGCTTACTATTTTTTACCTCTTTGCTGGTCTCCCTGTTCATACAAAGAACACTGACATATATGAAAGTATAAGCATGCTACCTAGCATAGCTAGCTGTGCTTTCAAACTAGCACTATCAAGCAGCTTTAAAAAATAAAATAAAATAAAATAAAATAAAATAAAATAAAATAAAATAAAATAAAATAAAATAAAATAAAATAAAAATTTTTAACCCCCCCTCCCCCCCAAAATAAACAACCATCTGAACAATGTTTCTGAAAACATTTCTCAACAATGGAATCCTTTTTAATTCTGGGCAATACACCCTCTCTTCATGTCATACTCTGTCCCAGAATCTGTTCTTTATGCCCAAAAGAATGGTAATCTGGGCTATCAGCAATTGATGGAGCCAGATTTCTTAGGAAGAATTCTGGCACCAAGTACTCTTACTAACCGGCACTGGTGCATATGTTATACTTGTACTAAACTGATACACATATGTTGATGTAAGTTTTTACAAAAATTTTTCTTGACCTGTGCCATGATGGAGTAGTACTGCACTTCAAGCTTCCTTCAATGATTTTCCACTGAATCATTTCTTGCAGAAGGGATCAGGTGTAGGCCCAACAGGCCCAAGTGACAACACTGTTGTGAGAATGCCTGTAACACCTCCTTACAGCTCCCTGGAGGAGAGATGGAAGCAGCAGAAAGAGAGGAGGAAAACAAGGCAGAACAACAAAGAGAGAGATTGTGTTTTCATGAGTACAAAGGGACAGACAAGAGCAGAAAATAAGTAGTAGCATTCTGAGTGTATATCCTCTAGATTTGCCATTTTGGTGGTAGATTCTAGTCTCAGTGACAGGTACTCCAGATTTATGTTATTACCAGTAGCAACAGTTCCAAAGCACTGACACATACTGGGTTTGGATAGAACTTTCTAAAGGATTTATTCTCAGGGTTTCTGCCTCTCTCCCAGTACAGATTTAAAACCTGCCCTTCTTCTCTCACAGCTGAGCCTGTGGCTTGGAGTTTAAACTCCAGCAGCCATGGCAAGTCCCATTTAAAAGCCATGCTTTATGAAATACAAACAGTGGAAGTGCTCTGCATCTTTTCCTCTGAGCAAATAGCCTCCTTTGTGTTTTCTGAGGGCCTTGTGTTAAAAGAGGCCAAACCAAGTCTCCTTTACCCTCACCAGGAATTAGCACAAAGTTATCATGGTCAGACTGAATGCTGCTTTGTACACCCACTCACAGCTAATCCATAGTCTCAAACACCCACAGGACTGTCCTTCTGCAGGCAAGACAAAGGAAGTTCTTTGGGGATGGATATCACGTTGTTTTGTCAAAGGAAAACAGACCAAGATGTACTGGAAATGCAAAGCAGCTGGGTACGATTTGCAATTTGCTGTTTACTCCAAGGATCAAGTGCCAATATTGGCTGTGTACAAACCAAGGAGGCAATAAATGCTGTTTGCTTGCAAGGGGGGCATAGAGAAGCTCTCTGGAGCACGTCCAGAGCCCTTGCATCTGAACTCGGCAGCAGGTGCTTTGTTGACTTCAGTAGGTAACAGGTCAGATCTTCATCACTCACATCTGAGTGAGGGATTTCATGTCCTCTTCATATCCTCTTGTTCTTGGGCAGCTGAGGAGGATTTGATTTACAAATTTACAAATTTACTTCCTGAACGTGGTAGAGAAAACAAATTCAGTAATCATACTGGTAGTGAAAGTATTCAGTGGTAGTATTTGAAAACAGCCAGTGCCAGTAAACTTGTTGGTAGCTTGTATGTATTACTCATGGCTGATTCTATTTTTTTTTCCTTTTATGTACTGACAAAGCCTGGTAAAAAGGAGATCAGAAGGATCGTGAATGGAATTTTGGAAAGGGTGCTTTCCATAGGGTTCCCAGAAAGTAAGAAAAGCTTTTATGTGTATAGGTACATAATGCCATTCAAAGAACTCCTGCAGGAATAAAGCACTCATTCTTAGATCTACTTCTAAATCAGAGTCAACACTTAGAAAATACAAATTGCAGCATTTTAAATAAACATTCACATGGATATTGTCACAGTAACAACTAAATTTGGGATTCATTATGTAAGAAAGTTTTATTCTGATGCACTAGAGCATAGTGGGATAGACAGCATAGTGTGGGTAGACCTCTACATCCTTCATGATAAGGTTAATTTAACTCTTTGCCTTTTTGTTACACCTGGGGAATATCTATTTTAACCAAAAATATACTTATTAGTGAAAGGAAAGTATTTTAATTCATTAGATTTCCTTGAAACTTCAGAATGGGATTTCAGACACACACTGGCAGCAGGGGATGCAGCTGACACCACAGATACTGCTGGATCCTGAACCATGGAGATCTGAGCAATTCCCTTCAGTTCCACCACACTGTGCACTGAAGTCCTGAGATCTTCAACTTCTTTTTGCTCTGCAGCACAGCCTTCTGTCAGGCTTCTCTTCTTCATCTAACAGTCACCTTTCACTCCAAGACATGACATTTTGTGACCCACTCTAAAAAAGCCCCTTAATTCCTGTATGTCAGGCTTTTGCAGTTTCACTCTTAACTCCTACCAGACACAAGATTTTGCAAGAGCATCTTTTGTTTCAAATGCTGTTGAGCATGTTGGATTCACTGGCCCAAATCAAGAACTAGTGAATATCGTAAACACTCACAGTAGCTGTGTGGCCCATGTTTGCCTGTTTGTCCTTATTATGATTACCATATTTAATAAGCATTCAGTGTACCAATAATAGCCTAAATATGGTCTCTCTCCCACACAATTTGGAAGTTTTTCTCTCCTACAGAGACTATTTTTTTCATTTGCATTATACAGATTTTTTTTTTTTTTGTGGATCTCCATTTGTATCACTAATTCCTGAGTAACATGAATGATTTTCTCCCTTGAGGAACCTGTCATTCCTCAAGATATAATTTTTATCTATCCTATGGAAAACTACACATCTCTTATTCTTGCACATTGCCTTACCATTCTTGACTCTGGGTACCCAGAACTGACATAAACACTAGCTCTGACAAGACTAGACCCCTACATATTCCTTTCTTATAAGCTACCTCTGTGCTACAAGAAAAATACACTACAGAATCTTTACAGGACATGCACAGCCCTCAAAGAACTGCATGAAACTTAGCTAACTTCGCTAGCTTATCTCCAAATGCTGCAAGCCAGAAGTGATAAATTTTGTTCATATGTCTTCACAAACATCCTCTATTCCTGTCTCTCTTTTGCTTCCACATCCAGATTTGCTTATTATTTGAGATACAATCCCTTCACTGTGCTTCTCTTCACACGTGCTCAGATTTAAACTAGGAATAGCTTAACTGCAGTCAGTAGACTCAAGAGAGTAGCAACAGTAGTAGTAACAGTGCAGATGCCTTTTCTAGTTTCCTAGCTATCCATTAAATTTTTGCTCCAGTTTTATGGAAGATGGGAAAATGTAGTCTTTATAAGCCTCTCTTTTAGGGCCTTCAGAAAATATATAAATGAAAAATTAAAATAATGTAAGTTATTGTAATAGGCTAACCATTACAGGATACAAGTGGTTGAACACATCTAGACCAAACTAGAATATTCCAAAAAAAACATGTTTAGGGCATATTATCTATGACAGAGTGTTGGCATCAAAGGGGAGAGGTATTTTTAAAGAAACATACTGCAGAAAAGTATATGGAACGAAATTAAAAAGCTATTAGAATGAATGAGAGAGAGAGAAGGAAAGAAGGAGGAGGAAGAAAAGGCTGGTTTTCTTCTTTCCTACTGGCTCCATGGCAGAAAACATCACACATTTTTGACTGCAATTATAAATCAAATTACCAATTATTTCAGTACTTTGCAAATAATTAAATGAAAAATTTGCTCTTGGCTGCCCTGGAGTTCAAGCTGCCCTTTAGGATCCCACCATAGCCTTCTTCCCCAGTCCGAACAGGTACAAATATGCATCTTTTCTCATCCTTTACAACAACCATCTGAAAGGTAGCTGCCACTCCACACCACACCACTCACAGCTGAGCAGCAGCAGTAGCAAACCCAGTTGTGCACCTAGCACAGGGCTTGCATGTCTTAGTATTAAATATAGTTGGAAGAGCTCTTTCCTTGGGGTAAAAAAATCAGAAAATATGCCCAACTGTACAGGCTGAGGGCAGACCTTAACAGACTGTGCTTAATGGACTGCTCTGTTTCAATGCAAGACACCACCATCTTCATTTTATAGTTAAAGAAGCAAAATCAAACACAGAATCTCACTGAAGAAAGAGTAAATCATTCACACGGCATGGAAACTGGAACTAAAAGAAATCCTACAGTACTTGGTGAAGAAGACAAGAGAGCTGGGCAGGGTGAACAGGACCTGAAGAGGTGACTGGAAGGGCAGTCCTTTCCCCTCCCCACTTGTCTAGTGATGAAGCAGAGCTCTGGGAGCAGTGGAACAGGACAGATGCAGTGTCGCTGCCATTTAGAACCAGCCCAGGCAATTAGAGGCAATGGGTGCAGAATTAACTGCAGGAAATTATGTTAAATTCATACAGGATTGTAGTTTGCTTGTTTTTCTAGTAGCTTTTGGTTTCCACTCCCATAAGTAAAAAACTGGAAACCAAATCCCATCTTTAATTGGATTGGTCTAAAGGTTAAACCTCAAGTCACACTTTGGAAACTCCAGTCTGTTCTTACTGGCAAGCCTGCTGAGCGCTGTTGAGATAAATAAACCCAAGAACTTAGTATACCAAATCTTGCCTGAGGGATGCCTTCTGTCCAGTTACAGAAGTCTGGGAAGGATAAAGGGCCTAACTTGGAACAATACCAAATACCCAAGTATCACTGAATACTACTGAATAACTTGTAGCATCTCTTCTTCAAACATCCATGTTTCCTGGCAAAGCTGTCTTCCCTGTCTTTTACAAAGAAGCTGACACTTAGATTCACACTTACTGTCTTCACAGACATATCCCAAGTTTCTTTAATGATCCCTGTGTCAGTGACTCATACAACATCATGCAGGAAGTCAGAGGCAAGGAGAGGAATTTGATTTCCTGAAGCTAAGGATAGTTCTCTAATTACGAGGAGCTTTACAGATTAGAAAGCCAGAAGGCAACCTTGTGATTAGCTATTCTCTCTTCCTGCAGAACACATGCTGTAGACACTGCCTAAATTAATTCCTTTCTGAATTATCAGGAGTTGTCATATTTTTTTGGTTCACAGACCTGCTACAAATTTCCCAACAGTAATACAGATCGCTGTAAAGTTTAAGCTTCCTGACAGCATGTAGTTTTATCCTAGCTACCATTTGTTATTGCTGGCAGGTAATCCATTAAAACAGGCTGCATTAAAGATATTCTGAAGAAACTGCTGAACTTGATTTAAACGTTAGAGAGCTCACCACAACTTCTGGCAAATTATTTTGACAGCTGATTACCCTCACTTCAATACATAGCCTGTTTTTTCTTAACTGTAGTATTCAGTACACATAATTTATGATTTCCAAGATTTATCTA
This sequence comes from Calcarius lapponicus, assembly GCA_039654755.1. Lineage (NCBI taxonomy): Eukaryota > Metazoa > Chordata > Aves > Passeriformes > Fringillidae > Calcarius > Calcarius lapponicus. Next base: position 26,012,961 of record CM077464.1, read on the forward strand.
AAGTGTCCAGAATGGTGGCTATATATAGACCACATATATTACTCCAGAGAAGAAGCCCAGATGTAAGAAGAAAAGTGTGATTTATAGATATAGTTATAGATATAGATATGGATATAGATAGATATATATGTGGAGAAATATAAATTCTAGTGCTCTTACTGTATATGTGGAAATTCAAACACACACTGAAACTTCATGGTGACAAAAGTGAAAGATTCAATGAATTTCCAATCTTTTTTTTAATCTAGCAAAGTAAAAAAATTAAAAATTATCTGTCAATGTGGATAATCTCAAACTTAATTTCACAAAAAAAAAAAAACAGATCCTAATAAATATTTGTTAGTAATAGTGTGAAAACAGCAAGGATATTACCTGCAGGTTTACAGTTTTTGTAGCCTACTCTGTTAAATTCACACATAAAACAACTACCATATAAGCAGGTTCCTAGGGAGGGTCTCAGGAATTAGTTGCAGACCCACCATTACACATAACAAGTCTCACAGACAAAAAATACTGCTGAAGAAATGTGCACACTATAGTACCCTGGAAATCCACAATGAGGACAGAAACAGATGGAAGTGATTCAGTGGATGGCACATTTTCAGCCCCAACACCATTGAACCCAGCTCTCTAGAAGGTGATTGTAGAGGAACAAAGACTTGTCACACTTCCAGCCCAAGGAGATGTAGCCTGGAAAGCACCAGCTGAAAACCATTCACAGAGGGCCTACTCAAAAGGATTATGAACCTTGTTCAAAAATGCTAAGGGGGTAGGAAAAAGAGGGCAGGAGAAAGATCTGTCATGGTTTTGTGATTTTCAGATGCACAGAGAAGAGAACTCCACTGCTGCAGAGAGCAGTGGCTGCATACTCTTTCACACTGTGAAAGGGACAATGAAGGGACAATGAACAATCTCCACTAACACCAAAAATGTTGGAGTAAAAATGTTGTTGTAAGAATGTGGAAAAATTTCTTACATCCACAGATTACAGTAATTTAATTTATTCTTAAAAAAAAAAAAAGGGTTGAATGCAATACAAAGTACCCAGGTCACTATTCTACTAATGAAATGTCATAATCCAGTAACTGGAAAGGTGAGAAAAAGCAGCTTGTCTCTTCTATGAGACAGCAGAAACAAACTAAATCTATACAAATATATGCAACTCTGGGATTGCTTAACAGAGCACCAGGTGTGAGAGAAGCTTACAGAGAGTATCACATAAGCTTTAGATAAAACCACAAGTGTACTTAGACAGTTTTGGCTAGGTTTAAAGGTGAAATTCTACTTAAATCACTCTATCCAGAGGCTGAGAGTGAAGAAACTTGTTCATTTCTTTCCAAGTTTCAGTGTTTGACATCTGGCACTGTTGCACTTATTTTCAAAGAGCACACATAAGGAAATATATGGCTCAATTACAACTTCTCTTTCTAAAGAAAAGAACATAAAGACTAATAAGCTGTAAATGCTTGGGTTAGGACAAGTGTTAGAACCATATGAGAGACAAAACACCAATATCAAATATCATTATCTCAACATGAGGAGACAACAAAAATGCTTAGAGTTAAAATGAGATTAAAATTAGATTAAAAACCTGCTGGGTGGGCCTTGAAGACAAAACCAGTGAGAAAAAAAATCCTTATTGGTCAGGTGACTATTTTTTAGTATGGGTGGATTCATTCTTGCAAACATCAGGTCAAGCATGAGTGCTTTAGTCAAGCTTAAATCACTGAGTTTATCATAGGGACACCAGCATTAGATTAAATGCTAATTGCCTATGTAATGCAGAAGGTTATATACACTGCATTGCAAAATCCTTGTTTATTCTTCTCAATAGGGAAAGGAGTGTGTGAATGTTACCACCTGCATGCCTTTTGTTTATTTTTCTGAGATTTTCTAAGAACAGACAATTGAAAAACCAATCATGTTTCATCTTCTCTTTCTCCACACAGTTATGAGAGAAAAGTGTAAGATTTTCTTAAGTAGGTCACTCTAGCACAAGCATGGAGTATGTGTAAATAAAGAGCCATGGATTTCCCCTTAGCTATCTGGAGAGAAATTCCAGTGATCTGCCCAACCCCATTGTTTTGTCAGAGATGTGCCAGGAAAAACAGTAAAAATAAATTTAGCAGAATATACAATAGTAACAACATCCTAAGTAGGGTTGCTAAGTTTTTAGAAAACACGTAGTAATAAAATAGACTAATTCTATTCAATCTGTTACACACAACAGAAGGAGCAAGCTAAGAAAGGATGACACTGCTAGAACTAGGTGCAGTGTTAATGTACTCTGGGAATGGGCCATAAATCCCAACCTTGGACTTAATAAAGGCTTAAATAAGATCACTCCTGCTGAATATTCATGCTGTAACTGGTTAAATTATAGAAGTACTACCTAAAGATTTTACAAATTCAATAAATGGAAAGACTCACAGGAAAAAAAAAAAACACCAGCCTTTTCTACAAGGAGGTAAAGAGGTACTGTTCAAAGGCAGACAGAACTAGAAGCATCTGACCACTCCTGACACCCTCATCCTTAACTACTGCAGCAGAAGAAAATCAAGCACCTCTCTTTGGTGCAAAATACTTATACCTAATATATATCTACAGTGAAGACAACTTTTAAAATGAGATCTTTCAGCCAGGATAATAACACCCCTTAACATGCCTCCACATTATGTTCCAGAGAGGAAAGGGAAGTATTTGCAGATAATTTTTCTCTGACTGCTTTTATTAACAGATTCCATGAGGGAAACAAAATAAAGCACTTAATTCATACTTATTTTCTACCCTTCTCTTCCTGCACTCACAAACCTCCAGAGCAAGCAGACTTATTTACTGCTCAGATAAAACAAGCCTGGCCACTTCAACAGGCATGAAGATAGATACCTGTGACCCCTGATCCCAGCTAGGTTTTCAGCAGAGACCTTCACAAGCCTGATTCCTGTGCAAAATAGGACTCTGCAAGTATAATTCACTGTGCCCACTACCAGTGAATAACTGGGGCCCCTTAAGTCCAAGATAATGGCTGTCATAAGTTCTCATAAAACCATTTTACAAGTCAAAACAACTGTGCATCTGCCCTGAGCATATCTTTGGCTTTTTCAGACCATGTCTTTTAGGGCTTTTTTCCCAGTCTTCAATGTTTTGTTAGCCTCTATGCCAAAACATGATGAGAACAGTAGTTCTGACCAATTTATTTAAGTGCATATTTGAAATACATGTATGGAAGCCTGCAAATGCTTTGAAGTGTTAGATGTGGAGGCATTGTGCTTAAGCTAAACTATTGGAAAGACATTATTAGATATTAGCCAGTACAAAAGGTGATGAAAACCATCTCACAGATGAACAAAGACACAAAATCTGTGGATGAAAGCAGAAAGGGAAGAAGATGGAACATCCTCAGAGTTATATAAAAGCCCTAATCCAGAAGAGTGTGGAGATGACTGTGCTTAAACTGACCAGGTTGCCACATTTGAAAGCAACTCCAAAGTTCAGAGTCTTGTTTTCATGTTTACTGCCACCAACCAACCGTTCTAACTTTTGTTATAAATAAATTTCAAATGAAATCAGAAAGATTTTCTGTTAACTTGCAGAGTGCTCTTAGACAATTCAAGGCCAATTCACTCCTGGCTGTAACAGGTTAAGCATGCACAACACAAATGGAAACCACCAAGCGATTAGCATCTGCAAAGATTCCAGGAACAGGTCAATTATATATAAATAAGTATCAACTGGAAAGCCCTAAACATTTTGGAGCACAGAGTCCAACAATTGAAAACCTGCCTGGCCTATTCACCCCCTTGTTTTTCCATAAGTCCTGTACATGATTTTATAAACCTTTGTGGATGTTCTTACTTAGAGGTGATGTAGAACCTTTCATTTTCTTCATGAAAATTCTAATCATTTTACTGAAAGAATAAAGAATAATCAGCTATAATGTACATATTAACAATGTATGAAAGAATCCAGCTGCAAAAGGACTGAGCAAGAAAGAAGCATCGATATGACAACAACAAAAAAACCTGTACCAGACATCCTGCAAACATGAAGTAAGAACAAACTGCATCATCAGCTCTCCAAACTGCCATGGTTCCATGTTCTAAATCAAATATTATTATGTTTTGATACATCACTATGCATAAATGGCTAATGATTTCTGACTTGACTTCACAAATTATGACCTCATTTGTGCATCATGCTCACTCCTTCTAGGTGGACAAGGTTGTTATGCTCAACAAAGGGAGAAGAAATGTTCTCTGTGATACGCTTCAAATAAAATATGGCAAAGTAGAATATTATCAGTGGGAGATTTGTGGCTAATTTTAGACATTACACTTCTCAACCAATCTAGTTATTTAGAACTGTCATAATCAAGCATTTAAATATTACCCATAATCTTCAGGATGGATTCCCAAACATATATGCATGAATATGTGTTAAATTTTTTCCAATAGAAAAACCTATATATACACTCCTAAACCACTGTTAGACATTTTAAAAGAGAATTTTGGCACAAATAATTTCTTTAGGCTTGGGAATACAATAGTTCCTACTAGAGATGAGTGCTGGGATCCAAGGAGCTGCTTCCACAGCTGGTACCAGAGGCCTGTCTAGGTCTAGATGTTTCTGTCCTTGGTAGAACTTATATTTGGATATTGTAAAAAACAGGTGTAGGTTAGACAGCCAACAAGGAAGAGCGGATATGCCTGAATTAGAAGTAGCAGTGCGACATCTAGTGGGCTCTTTTTGGGACAGCAATAGGCTTATTGCTTTTTAGCAAGTCATAAAGTTCACACATCACAGAACATTCTGAGTTGAAAGGGACCCACAAGGACCATCAGTTCCAACTCTTAAATGAATGGCCTGTACAGGGATTGAATTCATGACCCTGGTGTTATTAGCACCATGTTCTACCAACTGAGATAATAGGTTTCAAAAAATTGAACAAAAGGAGCAAAGAAGCTAATACAAGGAACAAAGAAAACAGCCACGGACTATACAAGTGAAGAAAAAATATTTACAAAAGCCAGAGGTGGAGGATGAAGTTCTTGTGTTCACTGGTATTGCTTTTCGAGTGTACTCAAGTATGACTGACAGGAATTGAAAATACATCTCATGTTGCCCACTTGGGGATATGTGTAGCAATATTTGAGGCATTTTCAACATACAACCCATGCTGCAACAGAAGCATTAACCAAAACAAACACTGAGAGGAGACATCATGATTAGGAAAGTGACTTTTCTCCACAGAGTGTGACCCACCTTTCACTTCCAGTATGCTGAAACTTGGGATTCCCCCAAATGCTAAAAACTCCATTGCATCATAGTTGGTAGTGGGGCACTTAAAAACAAGTAAATAAAAACCTAAACTTTATTTTCCTGTAGTTGTTTATTTCCACGTCCCTTCTACTACATGAGTCACATGCAAACCCAAACAGCCCAAGACATTTCCCCAGTAATTTGGCCAGTCTCACTGATTATAGAAATTACAGATCAGCAAATGGAAATGAATTCTGGTAGCACTGCACTGGTGTCAACTCAGTTCAACTCAGTAGACTATGGAGAGAATAAACACTATCTGCCTAGATTCTCAACAATTTTTGGAGCTAAGAATGAGAGCCCCAATGGACTCCAGCCACCTCATGGGTGACAATCATAGAATTCAGACACCTGAAGCATTTTTTCTGTGCTCTGTATGCTGTTTTTGTGCCCAGAAGTTCCTGTCCCTGAACCACCGCTAACTCACCAGCTACGAGCTCCTTTCTCACCTATCGCCAGTGGTGGTGCTGCAGAGCATAATGCCTAAATCGTCAGGAATATCCCTTTCGTAGCTGGATACCTTATTCTTCTGAAGCTGGCACTGCTTCAGAAGAATAAGGCTTCACAGCAATTCCTTTCCATCTGCACCTGGGAGCCTTTCCTTACCATCCAGCTGGCACAGCAGAATCCTAGCCTTTCAGAAGGTAAAGCAGCATAATAAATATTCTGATTTATATGAGACCATATATGCTGACACATAGGATTCAAAAACTGTTGTACAGAAAGAATCAGAGGCCTTATTGCTGAACTTGTTCTGTGCTTCAATCCTTTATACACCGTTCCTTTTCATATCCTGGCTTCTGTCCAGCAAAAACAGAGACCCGAATCCTGACCCCATGTTATTCAACAAAATAATTAAAAGGGCTTGCATGACTTGTTTTGGTTGTCATCAACGTGTTTTAAATTATCCAAGTTCTTGGTATTGAAGGTTTTGAAATAAGGTACTTGCATGGTAAAGGAATACAAATCAGTTGAAAAGTGATATGCAAAGAAAGCAGCATTGTAAACATCTTTTTCAAGCCATAGGCACATATCACTGTTATCATCAGATATCTTTATATTGTAATTATATCTTTAGTTAAAGACCATCTTGGGAGCCATCTGACTGCAATGTACCAGATCTAAGAAATTAATGTCATTACTGAAAAAGTGCATTTCAGCTTTTGTTCTGTAAAGAACTCATGCCTGGGGAACACACAAACTGTTGTATTTATAATTAAACGGATGTGGTAGATTGTGTTATTGTATGGCAATGAATAAAAGCTGAGTGTTAGCCTCAAAAAAACCTCAATATCAAAACCTCACTAGCTGTACCATCCACAATTAAGGTTATCTTGTCTTAGGCCTTCAGTGATACTCTTGCTGATGCCCAGGGAGTGATGAACAATTTCCACAACTCTGAACACAGATGAAACAAAGAACTTGAGTATGGAGTAAAGGAGTTGGTCACCTCTGAACCACCTATTAAAGAAGTTGCAGCTGGGAAGGAAATGTCTGGAAGACAGATAAAGCAGAAAAACTGAGGTAGCTCAAACTGGATGACTAAAATCTATAGAAAATTTTGTTCTCCATATTCTCTGTATCTATAAAGTGACAGAAATGCCTTCCCCTTGCCCCCATCCTTTCAAGTACATTATATGATAAATCCAGCATAAAACTTGGTTATTAAAGGAAATCCTGTACAAAATACTTGGCTGCAGAACTGAGCATAAGTAATATGCAGTAAATAAAAAATGAAAGGATGGCACCAAAGACAAAAAAGTAGTAGAACACAGAAGAATTCCTTTGGGCACCAAGTCAGGCATCATATTAGAGACGTCTGGTCTGTACTAAAAGTATTTTTCCATTGTTTAAAATTATGCCTCTTTTCAAGTATTGCAATTAAAAGAGTGAAGAGATTATTTCTTGGCCTTCCTTAAGCAGTATTTTGAAATTTTTATCACCTCAGCTGTGCTAAGTAAACACCTCAAGAAAATTGAACTTTACACTTTAATTCCCTTTCTCCTCCCTAGCTTTATAGTAGTTGTCAGGGAAGTGTGACACCTCAGCACACCAGCACCAAGCTCCCAGCCACTACACCAGACGGGAATGTAACTGGCAGCACGATCCAGCTCAAGGCTCTCAGTTCAGGGTGACCAAATTCCCACACCATGTGTGAGCTCATGTCAGGGTTAAATGTACCCAGACTTAGAAGGAACAGAAGTAGAGCAGATGGGCAAACAGAAAGTCTGTGACTTGTCATGGGTTTATGCTAGCCTTGGTTCATTGTGAGGAAGCATGGCATACATAATGAATGTGACTTGTGACCAGAGTTTAAGGCAGTAACACTATTACTGTAGCTCCATTCTGAATTCTTTCTTAAAATACTACAACAAAGAATCCAGGAAAAGCTATGGAATGAAAACTGTGCACATAATTTTCCCTTTCTAAACAAAATTATTTTACCTAGGCCTTTCTTAGAAAAATACAGTGAATTATCTCAAAAAAAAAAAAAATAAAGCAGTAGTACTAGCATCCTCTCTTGCTTGACTTCAATTTTCCTACTAGAGGGATCACACACTCTTTGAGATCTGCAAAATCAGAAACTATTTATTCCACACAGATTTCTTACTGGTGTGTTTGTAATATGATGAACTTATGGAAACTTAAAAGGTTACCACAGCTCAGTAGCCCTTCAGAAGGCAGATGCATACTCATTCATCTCCTCAAACAGCCTTCCTTTGCAGCCTTCATTTTCCTGAAACAAGGAATAAGCAAATGCACCAGTGTAAACAAAATGCCTACCCAACAATCCATTTAAAATACATCTCTTGGTTACATGTCCTCCTAGCTCTTCTGCTCAGGTATGTTTGAATATAAATAATCTGGCAAATGCTAATACTGAGTGCAGTGCATTTGGGCCCCTCACTACAAGAAGAACACTGGGGTGGTGGGGCAGGATCCAAGAAGGGCAAGAGAGTTGATGAAGGGTCTGGAACACAAGTCTGATGTTGAGCAGCTGAAGGAGCAGGGGTGATTAGCCTGGAGAAAAGGAGGCTGAAAGGGGACAGAATAACTCTCTACAACTGCCTGAACAAAAGATCATAGTGAGGTGGGGGTCAGTCTCTACTTGCAAGGAACAAAAGAGGAAATGGACACAAGTTGTGCCAGGGGAGGTTTTTGGATATTTAGATAAATGTCTTTATTGAGATCATTGCTGAACTTTGGAACAGGCTGCCCAAGGAAGTGGCTGAATCACCATCCCTCGGGAATTAAAAGACCTGTAGATGTGCACTGAGGGACATGGTTTAGTGGTGGGCCTGGTAGTGCTGGATTAACGGGTGGTGTCAATGTTCTAAGAGATCTTATCCAGCCTAAACTCTATTATTTGCTGAGTGCCACAAGTGTCAGTAGAAGTACTGAAAATGGAGGATGTCCAGATGTTTACACTGATGAAACACATCTTCCTTTTCTATACAGCTACAGCTGTACAGCTTGGTGTGTTTATCTACCAACTGGTATAAATCATATCTGGTTTTTTCTCACTGAAGCAACCAAAAATTCATTCTTTTTAAGTTATTGGCAATACATATACACCATTTCACATTTTGTTTATCAATGCACAACTCTTCAAATCTTATCACTTACGTTCTTTACCACTTTCAAGCTATTTTCAATCTTTTCAGCCTTTAATATTTTTATCCCTGTTCCTAGGTCCTATTTTAATTAGGAGGGCTTTTTGTTCAGACATTAATATATGTACTCTAACAAAGTGAAGCATAGAGCCTGCAACAACCTGCACTGTACATGATTAAGTCTGGTCAAAACAACTATTTGACCACCACATAGCTTGATTTCAACACATTTAGTTAAATACCCTTGTGAGATAGGTATTCCTTAAGCCAAGAAACTAGACAGGGTCACTACTTCATTTCTCAGCTGTTTTCATAGCTTCATATATGCTATTCTGTGTGATGAAGCTATTAAATAATTTGTCTCATTTGGCAACTCTATTGGTTATTAAATTACACAGAACACCAGTTTTGTTTTCATGTCATTAGCAGTTATAAGGAGCAATTAGTGCTGAAATAATAAAATATATTCCACGTAGATAATGTCTGAAAGTCCTGTTTACTGGATGAGTTAGAAGCTGAGAAGGGTGACTCACTTTAATGGAAAGTTTACTATAAATTGGCATACTTTAATTAATTAAGGTCCTACTCAAATTTATAGCGTTCTTCAGAAATTAATGTCAATAAACAGAAAAATAAAATGTTATGCTTCAGATTTTTAACAACAGGCCATTTGCCCTGCAAGGTCTCTGTTTAGGAGATTTGTTTCAGTCATACAGACTCAAGCAACTGATTTCTCATCGTCTTGAGTCTGAATTAAACAGCTCTCACTAGGAGAGGGAGGGAGTTCTATGTTTCGCAAAGTCGCAAGACCTGCTCAGACCAAGGCACGGCCGCTCAGGCTGATGCTGCTCCCTGGGGTGTTGGGCGGTCAGCGGGAGAAAACCTCGGGCAGCAGCGGGCAGCGCCGCCAGCCGGGAGGAGGCTGCTGGATCAGAGCTCTCCCAGAAAATCCCCAAACCCGGAGCGGCCCCGACTGAACACAAAAGGGCTCCCTCGCTCCAGTGGGACACGGGCATTCCCCCAGCTCCTACTCCAGAATTTGGACCTACAGACTCAAAAGAAAATATGCAGCCTGTTCTCTGCCTTTGGGAGCAGGGACGGGTGGTCCGATTCTGAAGAAAAAGCAACGGTACCAATAGAGAACACGTAACGATGCGTTTTGGGATACACGATACAGATGCACGAACTGCTGAGCCTTGCGGTCTTTTGGTAAACCACGAGTCGGTGGTTCTGAAATAATCTGGTATCAACTCAACCGATTCACCGGTGAACATGTCGGGAGCTTTCCTGTCACCTTAGCAGGTCACAGCCGCCAGAGAACACCGTTTTCCCGGGAGCGGCAGTCCCGGGATGCGCCAGGGGCCGGCTCCACCTCCGCTGCCCGCGGCCGCTGGCTCCGGGGCGCAGCCTCCTCCTCCTCCTCCTCCTCAGCGGAGCGGCTCCGTCCACGGGCGCTGCCTCCTGCGGGTGTCTGACAGCTGCTGGCCGGGAGCTACCGGCGATCTGAGCCCGCAGCTCCTGCCGGCAGCCCTTGGTCGAGCCCAGCGCCCTCAGCGCTCCCGCCCGCCCCTCGCGCTGACAGAGCCACGATCCGCCCCGCGGCGAGCGCCGGCCTCAGGCAGCGCCGCGCCCCGCCCCGCCCCGCTGCGCCGGGAAAGGCCGCCGCGGGGCCACGGGCCGGTACCACCGTGCCGGAGGGGGAACTGGGAGGGGAGGAGATCGGACGGGGCGGTCCCTCACCTCCCGACGGCACCGCCCGGCACCGCCCGCTGCCCTGGTGGCGGAAGGTCGCCGCTTGCCCCGCCCGGGCGGTGGCGGGACGCGGGCTCCGGGAAGGGCCGGGGCTGGAAGTCGCCGCCCTCCCTCCGTATCCGAGTGGTTGCTCCCGGGCGCAGCCGGACCGCCGGAGCCGGTGCCAGGCGAAGATGGCGTACCCCGGACAGCCGGTACCCGGCGGGTTCTACCAGGGCGGGGTGAGCGGGGCCGGCTGTCCGGGGGGATGTGGCTGGCGGGAGCGGCGGGAGCCGGGTCAGGCGGCCTCTGCCCGGCCTCTGCCCGGCCCCTGCCCGGCCCCTGCCCGGCCTCTGCCCGGCCTCTGCCCGCTGCTCCCGCCGGGAGGGGCCGCGGGCGCCGCTCGGGGCTGCGTCGAGAAGGGGGAGAAGGGAGGGAGGAGGCGCCTCCCTCGCCGCTGCTGCCGGGGGAGAAAGTCAGTGCTGAGGGTGTCATTCCATGATTTTCACTTAAGAATCGGTGTTATTTAAGGGTTTTCACACTTAATGCATATTCTTCTATGTATGTGCCCTAGACATCTGTTTTGCTTAACTTTTCTGAAGTGGAAAGAAAATATTGCAGTATTTCTTCAGCGTGCCGTTTTCTGCTAGGGGTAGAATAAAATGAAACCTTGGTGAGACGGACCAGGCTGTATCTAGATCAGTCGATTGCTCCTGTGCAAGGTGGTACACTGATCTGTTTATATTACAATACATTAGTATAACAATACTGACATTGAGAGTTGGTTTGGGGGATTTTTTCATGAGGAGTTTTGTTTTGGGTTGGACTTTTTTGCTGGCATGGTGTGTAGATAAAAACGTAAGTTGATAAGTACAGGTCCTTAACTGAATCATTGATTTAAAATTAATTCTTTTTTTTTATTTCCAAAGTATGGAGGAGCTCCAGGAGGACCAGCATTCCCTGGACAAGCCCAGGATCCTTTGTATGGTTATTTTGCTGCAGTAGGAGGGCAGGTAAACTTACAAAATTTACTAAACTTATAATATTTATTTCTTGGATTTTTTTTTTTTCCGGGGGAATACTCTCTACCTTTGGAAGGAAAAATGCCTAGTATTTGCAGTGAGAAAAACAGATGTTTCTAGTTAAAAAAAACCAAATCCATAATTGTTTTACTTAGCCTATTTGCCATGTATAGCTGTATTGGTCTATGTTGTAGATGTATACATACAGGAACTATACAATTTGAATAATGCTGTTAGTTTCTATATTGTATGTGTAAAGTACATACACACATACACAAACATAGGTGATATTTCCTATATAGGTATATGCAGGGAATATATAGATGCATGAAGTTTTGTAACTGAATTGTGACTCAGCTCTGGGTTGGTGAATGCTGCCAGGTTTAGGAGAAAGAAAAGAGAAAGAGCGGAAAGCGTGGGCTGTGGAGATGGCCTGGCTAAGAGCAGGAAATGCTAACAGGAAAGAGGTTATTACATGATCTTAATAGACTCACAAATGGAAAAGCAGTCATGGGTTGTGCCAACATCTGGGTTTACTGGTAACATACAGTGAGTATTCTTCTAAAGGAAAGGCTTTCACAACTCTTTTTTTTCCCCTTCCCTGTCATTCTGAGCTGCATTTTTAATTTCTTTCCTTTAATTTTGTGGCATATACTGTTTTTGTATGGTCATGTATGTTGCTAGAAACAAATGCTCTTTGAACTGTATTATAGACTTTAGGAACAATTAAGTTAGGCTTATTGAGCTGAAGTTCCTTGTTTGTTTGCTATATTATAGCTATTTATTGCACACCTGTAGGGTGTGTGCAAATCTAAAACTCTGCTCTTGGATCTGCTATCCTCAGGTAGATGCAACCACCACATGAAAATTTAAATTCAGCAATATTAGCGGATGTTCAGATTCCCACCATAACTTGGATTAGTTTTGTTCTCTATGTTACTCTTTTGAATTAATAATGCATCTTGCAATCTGTATCTTACTTCTAACTGCTTATGAAAATATTTAGACTATGTGTTTTTTAGTAAAGGAGAATACTGGAATGACCTCTGTGTAGTGAGGCCTTTCTGAGAAGGTGGAGCCCAGAGCTGAGTTCTGCTGAATGTGCTGACAATTTGTCTGCCAGCTGAGATGTGTCTGTGCAGGTGCCTCCTGGGTGTGTGCCTGGAGTCAGCAGTGGCACCAGTAACTGATGCTGGACAAATGAATGAGCTCCTGTTGTAAAGAGGAAGGGGGGTAGCAGCAAACAGGATACAGCACTGTGCAGAAGAGGTGGCAGGAGCTGGATCTCAGCAAAACATAGACCATGCCCAGCTTTCTCAAGTGAGGCATGGATACTGGAAGCTGGATACTTCCCATACCCAGTGGGTTATGGGTATGATCAAGTTAGCATTTAAGAATACTTAAGTTAATACTCTGAAATGCCTTCCATTTGTAGAAATCATTCCTTACTAAAATGAACGCAGTAGCTTTCGAAGTAATCCTTGGAATCTGAGGTGTCTTTTTCTGCTACCAGGGGCTGTACAGAAGTAAAAACCCTGTAAGGAGACAGAGAAATGTAACAGATAAATTATCAGTTGCTTTTATGGCCATCCATGCAACTCTGTAAGAAGCCACATCTCAGTTATCCATCTGTACTTACTGTAGAATGAGTATGTTTTGGTTATGGTTTGCTGCTGTGTTGTTTTTTATGCTATATAATATTTAATGTGTTCTCTGAGCTTTCTTTGAAGTAGTTTGCAACAGGGATCTTGTCTTTGACTTGATGAATTAGTTTCCTTTATTTACAGAAAAAAGTCAAAAGTATTGTTTGAAACCTTTATTCAATTGAGTCTGTCTTTGTAGGAAGTAATAATTTATTTTTTAGCCTGTTTGCAAAGCCCATATGAATTGTCTAGTTTAACCTGCTTATGTTCTACTAAAAAAAACCAAAAAAGACAAGCATATTTTTGGTAATGTTAATTTTTATTACAGTCATGCTTTTCTATCTTCCTCTATTTTAAAGTTATGCAGTTCCCATCTTTATTTCAGAAGGTACAGTCTTTGAAGAGATTAGTTACTTAATATTAATGGCTATTTCAAATCTCTTTCCTTCCCCTGCCCTGTGAATGTGAAGTATTAAATACATCTGTATAATTAGACTGATGGAGTAGATAGGAAGCAAATTTGGGTTTAGCTGCCATTAACTTTACATAGAATCAAAACATTGTTGCCTTTTTTTCTGACTTTGTCAAATATCATTTAACACAGAACTACTATTTGTCTTCTAAACAATGGTACTTAATTTCTGAAAGTTATCAGGCTGTGCTCTTCCCACCATATCATTCAGTAGTATATCTCTATTCTGGAAAAAAAGAGTTTTCACAAGTAGGTTTAAAAACATAAGGAAAATGCTGTAGCAAGCAGAATCATAGAATCATAGAATATGCTGAGTTGGAAGGGACCCACAAGGATCACTGAGTCCCACTCCTGGCCCTGCTAAAGACACCCCAAGAATCAAACCAGGTGCCCAAGTGTGTTGTCCAAATACTTCTTCAACTCTGCCAGGCTTGGTGCTGTGATCACTTCACTGGGAAGCCCATTCCAGTGCTCCATCAGTCTCTGGGAAAAAAGCCTTTTCCTGATAGCCAACTTAAACCTCCCTTGACTTGGCTTTTCATCTTCCAATGCTTTACAGAAGTGTCATCAGTTTTTATGTCTACAGACATAATGTTCCATTCCTGAATGAGGTTCAGTTAAACTCTGTGTGAACCAAACTTCATGTTGGGGATGTGAGGAATAAAACTTAGAATTCCACCTCCAGTTCTGGCAGCACATTGCTTTCCATGAATTGGCAGTTGTCTTCTATGTTTGTCCCTGAACAGGATTTGTTGGAAGTGAGGCTTTTTCCAAGCCATGTGGATAGGTATCTTTTCTGAGTTTGTTTTTCTTTCCAAGTTCTTTTCTTTCTATGTTTGCTTGTTCTACTAGCAACTTAATATTTAAAAAAGCAGGAATTTTTATATTTGTGAGTTATGAGGATGTCTTGAGAAGCATAACTAATTGAGTGCCACTGGAAAGGGAGTGGGTACTGGGAATAAGCAGCCTGGGAGAGGGTATTAATAGCTGATACATCTTCTGTTATCGAAAGGATGGACAAATAGATGCTGATGAGCTACAGAGATGTCTCACCCAGTCAGGGATTGCAGGATCATATAAACGTAAGTTAATGATTTGAATAAACAAGCACATGTAAAACACACTAATTCTTCTTCCCTAGAAAACATGTGTAGTTGTGCCTTCTGCAGAGCTGGGTTCTTTTCTTTGCATGGCAAATGTGTTTCCTTTCCGTATCTTGGACATGCAAATTCTCTGTATTCAGTTCTGTGTGCCAAGGATTTGCCTTTTCAGCCTCCTTAGTTCCCCACTCTTCTGGGCTGTGGAGTTGAAGTGGTTTCTTTTGTAATAGACAGACAGTTCTTAAAAAGATGCTTTGCTTTGGTTTGAACTGAGCTTTGATACTGACCAAAATCTGTGGCAGTACTCCTCTGCTGGGATACCTCCTGTTCAGTTTACAGCTTCTGTGAGTGAAACTGGCTTGCTCAAGTGGTGTCTATTGCAGGGGGGAATATAAATGACCACTTTGAAACCCAAAGCTGTTGTGGATTAAGATAAGAGCAAGTTAATTTTAAATATAGTTTGAATTGCCTCCAAATTGTCTGCTGTCAGTTTTTCTAACAAGTAATGTCTCTTACTTGGATGAAAAATATTGTATGGCTGTATACAGGGGAACCAATTACATAATAGTTTATATAATTTAAATTTATAATCTGAAATTTTATGTTTAGATAAAAATGAAGAATATGCTCTTAACATAATTTAGTTTTCCTTTTTCTAATTTTAACAGCTTTCAACTTAGAGACTTGCAGACTTATGATCTCAATGCTGGATGTATCCTTTAGTATGAAATGTAAACATTTTTGCATTATGTAAGCAAAGATGAGAGAGTGCCAAAACATTTGGAAAGTGCTTTGTAGTTTCCATTCAGCCTTTATTTGATAAGTCTTGTGATCATTGTGATTGGGAAGATAAAAAACTCCATTTTCACTAATTTTAACAAATTAAGAAATAGTAAATAAATGAGGCTCTCAGTGACCGATCATTTTAGAGCAAGTGGTATCCCTCCAAGCCTGGGGAACTGTTTCTCCATTAAGTGTATGAACAGTCAGGTCTGGTGGCCCAGAATAAAGTATTGTGCAAATCACTTATTATGCTTTTCAAATAGGACACCTTTCCAATTTCTCGTCTTTCCTAATGAATTTTAAGCATTTGTAGTACACAGCCTGAATGCAATCTTAAGTCTTCCTAAATCCTGTTCCATAAATGAATCAGCTTTGAGTATCTAATGGAATGGTATATGGCATTCAACAGTAGGACCTGTGGAAGACTTAGATATTCTGTGTAAAGTTGGAATCTTTGGAGGTTTGTTAACCAAAACTTTCAATTTAGGTTTTGCTGCTTAAAAAGAAAAAAATAGAAATTAAACTGGAAGGGCTCTTAGCTCATCTTGAACAAACTACTTAGAATACAAGAGAACTAATATTATAACAATTTATTCTTTGGCATCTATTTTTATTTCAGCTATGTATTTAATTGGTTACAATTATGTAGCAGCAGGTTAAAGAGAAGTGTGTCAACTAAAGTAGAATTCACAAAGACAAAATTGCTTTAGCAGGTTTCACTGGGAAGAAGTGGGGTGAGCAGGTTCTCTGACCTTAGGTTTTGGGTAGTATTACCTCCATCTGTGCTGGGGAATGCTTTATTTAGTGTTCTACAAGAGAAATTAATAACAGTAAAATTGTATTAATATTGGCCTTCAAGTAAGAGTTTTTAACTACAGAGAGATGCCTTGTTTGTTTGTTTGTTTTTAGTTTGTCGCTTTTTGTTGGCGGTTTTGTTTAGTTAAGAAATGTTTTTCTTAGCTTTGAAATCAGAGGGATATGTCTGGTACACTGGGATTTAATGAGTTTAAAGAACTCTGGGCTGTGGTCAATGGCTGGAAGCAACACTTTGTAAGTTTTGACAGTGATGGAAGTGGCACAGTGGATCGTCAGGAACTGGAGAAAGCCTTGATGACCATGGGTAAGTTGTGAAATGTTCTTGCTTCTGACACTGACTCACACCATTTCCCAGTTATCATCCTGCAGTAACTAACACATGATATTTCCAATGAAAACTTGTTGGATTCTATTAGCTTACCTGGCTTTTCAAAATAAGACTTTATTATTTTCAAATAGGATTTAGACTGAGCCCACAGGCTGTGACTGCGATCACAAAGCGATACAGCACTCAAGGAAAGATTGCATTTGATGATTACATTGCCTGCTGTGTGAAACTCCGAGCTCTCACTGGTATGCTGGATTATAGCCTTGTTGCTGTCATACCCATAATTTATTTTTATTTAATAAAACCTGTTTTTTCACTTATCTCAAGTTCAACTTTGGCATACTACAAAAGAGGTTTCTATCTATAGTCTACAGACTAGGATTTTTAAAATTCCCATAAAAAAAGGACTTTATACTAATGTAGGGTTTACTCCAGAGACTGGAAAAGTAATGTTACCAAAATTGGGAAACTTTGTTTATTAACAGAACATAAAGGGTTGTATATGATAAACACAAAAATTTAGAGTGGGAAATTAAGTCTTGGAATGAATTGCAGTATTCTTCATCATGTTCTCCTTCATGTGACTTGGGAAATTTTAGGAAAGTACTGTACACTTTAAAAAAGTGTTTATTTGCAATTCTTCTTACCTGGTTTCTGTTTTCTTAATGAATTTTTTGCAGAATGCTTTAGAAGAAGGGATACAACTCAGCAGGGTTTTGTGAACTTCCACTATGATGATGTAAGTAAATTTTAAGGAATCTGTTAAAATTCCAGGGTAAAACAAAAGAAAAACTTAAGACAGTCAGTAATGATTTGAGTTTGTGCCTTCCCTACACATGCAGTGAGAACCCAGAAGTTCTAGGGCATGTTAAGGATTGTCTCAAAAAGCTTTCATGTATTTTACAGAGTTCTATAAAATGTTGTGGATCTTTTTCTGAACTTTCTGAAAATAACCAGTGTGGTTCAAGAAGATCAAAAAAGCTACATCACTTGTTGGCATCACTTTCTGTGATTTTTTTTCTTTTTATTTTCTGTTTTAAAGCTTGGTAGGCATTTTTCCTGGGAAGGGTTGGTGGACGTCTGGTGGATGAATCACACTCAGTCAGGCTTCTGGGTCTTGGTTTCCCAGCCACATCTGTGCAGCAAAAAGAGTACACCAGATTCGAGTCATCCTGGATTTGGGGTTTTTTTTGGAGCAGGGGGGAGGACCATGTGTGCTAGTTTTTATTTTTGGTGTTGTTGGTATCATTAAGGAGATGCTTTGCATTAATTAACTATTTGCTTATTTTCACATGTATTTTAAAGCTTTACTATTCACAGACTGAATTTCTTTACAGAAAAGTGTAGTGACAATGAGTATTGTAGGAGAAAAAGTAAAAACTTGTTCTCTGTCATACATCTAAGTGGTTATTCTTTTTTCAGTTCATACAGTGTGTTATGAGCATCTAAATCAAAAGGAAGCAAGCCGTGGATGATCATGATTTAACATTCCAGTTTTATGAGCATCTTAATCAAAAGGAAGCAAGCTGTGGATGATCATGATTTAACATTCCAGTATGTGTTTTGCTTTGCCAAGTTCTCCAATGATTGTGTATCTCAGTATTGGAAATTGCATATTTTATGAAGGCATCCCTTTTCACACATTTTTTAGTCTTCATAATGAATATGAACTACTCATGTACTGTTGTCTTTAACTTCCAATCTGTGATTATTAAAGCTGCTTTTATTTTCATAAACTTGCAATCCACTATGTATAACTCAGATCACACAAGTGGTAAGACTTCCAGTCCTGTGTCTAGTTTTTTCCCATGATTCACTAAAATCAGTTTCTGGAATGCAACTTACCGTCTTCTGACTAAAACAGTAACGTGTATGACTTAAGAGGATACATATTTTCTTGTCTTTGACAACATAAGACAGATATACAAACTAAAAGGGATTTTGGAATGGTCATTTTGCACTGGTCTGTTATAACATCAGTAAGTTTTGCTTACTTACTTTGCCAGCTCTTTTGTAGATGAAGCCTGTGACACCATGCACTGAGTGTAAGACTACCTGCTAGAACTTCTTCTAAGCAGGGATGCAACAAAACATAGCATAAAACTCTTCTAGCCTTGTGCCCTGGTACCAGGGGCTTTGTTCTTGTAAGATTCTTGCTTTGTTTGTGTCACTGCATAAAACACTTTTAACCTACAATAGCTGTGTTGTGTCAGTTTGTGCATCAACTCTCCCTTCACAGGCGGACAAACAAACTTCAGTTACATGTAAATAAATGTTTGTCTCCTCCACTTTAACCCCTAGCAAGTGGCCTTCATGCCTCAATATGCTAGCTAACACAAAAGGGCCAAAACTCACTTGGAAAAAATTCTTGCCATGTTACTCTTTGAGATCACAGCAGTAGTTACCACTGAAAGTAGATACAGACAGGCAAGGCTTACTTGCCTGAGGCTCTTCAGGAGGAAAAAATGGGATTTTTGTTTGGTGGAGGTTTTATTGTTGCTTTTGTTGTAGGGATTTTTGAGAAATGGGGAAGATGGACATTGTATGGAAAGAGGGAGCAGCACAACTGTGCAGAGGTAGTACAAACTTTTTTCCAATAAAATAAGTTAACGAAACTTTTGTTAATTTTGGCCACTTCTGCCTACACAGAGGAGTGATATATGTTGTTTTTCTGCTTGTGAATACAATGCCATAAGAATGTTAAAAGAAGTATATTTCTTAAATAAGTAGTTTAGGGCAGTTTTGGGGAGGAACCTTTGCATTAAGGAATGAAAGCAAAACTACACATATGTGCCTATATATAGACACATGTAAATATACATCATTGGACAAATGAGCTCTCAGAGCAGGAATCTCACTCAGAGATACTGTATTGTACCCTGCTTTGTGGAGGTGTCTATTAAATTTGGCACTTTAGTTTCTGGGCCATAAATTCAAAGCAGGTTCCTCTTCCCTAAAGAAGCAACTTGTACTTACTGCTTAAATTTAGAATCTTTTGGATATTGCTTGTAGTTTCATTACAGAAGCTAGTTCTCTTTCTACCCTCATAATTTCAAAGGCAAAGACAGCATTATAGATCCACATTTTGACAGTACATTGTCCTATTGCACATAAAGTTGGGAAACAGATGGAATACTACTGGAAGTATTTCTAATGGAAAGACCAAAATCCACAAAGGTTTGTCTCAGTGTAGCAACCAACATCAGTTGCTGCTGCAGTTCAAACCTTTGACAGCTGATGAGGTTTGTAAGCATGTGAAAAAAGGCTGTTCTTCTTGTAGGGATTTGAGTATTTTGTATATATACAGTGCTCATCCTTACACTTAATTTTACCCTAAGAATAGTAAGAGAGCTTTATCAAAATGTTCATTTCCCACACATCTTCTGCTTAGTTGTGTTTCTGGGCTTGTAGTGGCTTTGCTGGGATAAAATTAATTTTCTTTATAGCAGCCTAAAGATTCAGATTTATAACTAATCAGCAGCAATGACACAGCAATGTTTCAGCTGTTGCTGGGTAGTGCTTGCACAGTGTCCAGGTCTTCTCAGTTTCTCACTCTGCAGTCACAGTGAGTAGGCTGAGTGTGGGCAAGAGGCTGGGTAGGAATTCAGTGAGGATGGCTGACTCAAGTGGGCCAAAGCACTCAAGACCCAAGGACCCAAAACTCAAGTCTTGCTCAGTTTATTTTCCCAGGTTGAATTGGTATTTTGGCACCAGCCAGTTACTGAGCAGTGAAATGCTGCAAGAAAACAGTGTGAACCAATAGGGTTTTCTTCAGTAGTCTTGTAAACATAAACCAGGGAAAACTGGAAAAAAATACTGTTCCAAAACCAGGGGAAAATTCTGGCTTCCTCAAGAAAAATAGCATTTTGTTTTATATCAGCATTTCAAATATCCAGTGTATTCACAGGGACTGATGAGATACATAATCTTTAAAGTTTAGAGAGAAACTAAACTAATACATACAGATGCTAAGGAGTTAGTACAGAGTTTGCTGTCCTAGCTAAAAAAAAAACACCTGAAACCTTTGCAAAAATTGCTTCCCCATTAAGAGTAGATTCAGTGGACAGATTGAATGTGCAAGTTACCTGCTTTAGAGAAACAGTTATTCTCAGAATTGATGGTTTCTCTTTCATACAAGGCATACTGGGAAGGATACGTCACACCAGGTGGGGTGACTGCTCTCGACCTTCCAGCCAACAATAGGCATAGTTTCAAATAGGTGTTTTTCCTGGGTTGCCCTCAAACAGTCAGACTAAGGAATAGTAATTTTAGATTTGCATTGAGAGCAGTAGACCCCTAAGACAAAGATTTGAGAAGGTCACTGGATCATTTTCAACCTTGGAATTTGAAGAATAACATCTATATTCTTCTATTAGCCTTTTCCCTTGCATTCAACATCTTTATTTTATAGAGATCTTTAAAACAGAAAGTGCTAAATACAGCAAATCAAAAGAACAAAATATACACAAGAGTCTTTGTCATTGAAAGTCACTTTACTGATGTTACAATATATTAGTAACATTGAAAACCACAGGCATTTGTATTAAATACTTTTGTAGAAGTGGATACTGTGACGCTGTTATTATTAAAAGTGAGCAGGAATTTAGAACCCCAAATTACAACGATTTGATTTTATAAAAAGCAACATTTTGTTTAGCTACATGAAAGCCAGATTCATTCAACAGCCCAATGCCTGTAATGTTTATGACAAAAATATCACACTCAAAGCTAGAAAGTTGTAAACTGCAGTGCTTCATTTTGATGTTTGTCAAAATCTTGCGTTTTTATTACATCAGGTACGATTTTTAAAGAATTTTTACTAGCAAAGACAATGATATGATGCAAATCATTGTTTTTGCCAACACTAGCCCAGCCACGGGTGAAAAATTATTCTCCTTGCCTCTTTCAATAATGGCTAGTATGAGTGAAAAAATAGCTTAGTTTTTACAGCAATGCCCAAGTTAAACATCAGCACAAAATGAAGCTGGCAGAGCCAGTTGGTATATACCACCCCAAAAGCTTTGCTGAAAGAACTGGTCATACAGTAAATAGTGTTTTCTCCAGCAGATTAAAAATTCCATAATGCTTTGCTATTCTGAAAAAAATATTTTGCATTTATGCAACAATAAAAATAAGTACTGTATTCTATATAAAATATTACCTATTGTAATATATTTTTATCCTTAAGAAAAGAAAAATCAGGTTATATATTCACAGTTTGAGTATGTTCTGGACTGTATTTCCAAGCGTAAAGTATGCAGAGTCTACACAGGCAGTGAGCAGGAGTTCTTGTACCAATAATCAAACTAAATCAGCATTTGCTGTTCTACAGAGCCTTACAATATTGCATGATTAGCTGCTCGCACCACTCTACTTACAAGGTCAGTCAGGCCTATATACAGAATTTCTAACATGGTTGTAAAAATAGACTTTCCATGCTAAAGTTAGAATATGTAAGGTCTTAAGGCCTCATGTTGATATTTTTTTAAACAAAAGCTTTATTTTTTTATTCAGAGGAATACAGAAAAATAAAAGATTGTTGCTTTGACATTTTATGCTCTAGTAATTAAAAGTTGCGTTGACTGCTTTACTCCTCCCCTAGATAATATGTTTATTTTTAACTGCTCTGTGCTTATTTTCCCAAATTTTCCTCATCTCATTCTGAGTTATATGGCAATTATGGCCCATCTTAAGTAGCAGAAGTTTTTAAACAGTTTAAAGCTGGTTTAGCTGATGTGATTTTGAAACTGGCATTGACTGGATTTTAAAGAGCTAGAACTGCCAGACCTGGGTAGGTGAGCCAATTTTGAAGCCAGGTACATTATCTCAAGTGTGAGCAATATCTGTGTTCTGAACTTATTTTTAGTGCTTGTTTTTCTTACTTGGCTGAGATAACATAGTGCTTTTTGTTGTAGTGCTTTTCTCTAAATACTTGCAGAAAACTGTTGTGGAATGACAAGATACTATGTGCACAGTGTGCTGTTTCCAAAGCTGCAGTTTCTATCAGCATCCATACTTGAGACACCAGAAATGGTTTTCATAAGCTGACTTAGAAACTACTCGCGTCAGAGATTTTTCACATAGATGATAGAAATTATCTATTATCTATTACTTCCTTTCCTGTTTCTGACAAAATCACACTTAAGGGAGTCCTGTTTGTATTGCGGCTGTGTTTACACAATTAGTTTCACTGTTTCATTTTTTCTTGCCTTATTACAATAATAGTTATGTGCACACAGGAACCTCACTCCACTTTCCAGTCATGGGATCACAACCTGCACATGTTTTTGCAGTTTACTCAAATTTGTCTTCAGCAATCACAGAATATTCTGGGGAAGGGACCCACAGGGATAATCAAGTCTAACTCTTAAGTGAATGGCCCATAGAGCAATTGAACCTGTGACCCTGGTGTTATTAGCACTGACCAACTGAGCGCGTCAAATGTGATTCAAGTCAAATCCCATATTGCTGATACATAAGATTTGGAAGCCATGCAAATAGTGGGTCATCAGCTCATCCATCCTTGGTATTCAGCAGAGACTGAAATGCTCAAGCTCTTTAAAAATGAGGCAAATAACATCATATTGGGGTTAAAAACAGTGGTCCATACAGTCCACTGTTATCCCGTGACATTGAAACTCAATTTAGAGAAAGAAACACATGATTTTCAGACTTGGAGCAAGAGAAACGGTAAACACTGGACTGTTAGGTTCACAGACTTGACTTAAGAGGTTTAGCCTTCAAAAATGCTAGAAGGTGAGACACAGGATGGCTGAGTCACCAAGTAGTATTCTGGTTTAACCACAAGTAATTAAGCCCCAAAACAGCTGCTTCCTCAGTCCCCACCCACAGTGGGATGGCAAGAGAATTGTAAAGATAAAAGTGAGAAAACTCATTGGTTGACATAAGAACAGTTAAATAATTAAAATTAAATAAGTGTAGTAATAATAAAAAAAAAATAATGAAAAGGGAATTAAGAGAAAGTGAACTAAAACCCAAAAAAGACAAGTGATGCAAATGAAAACAATGCTCACCATCAACAGACCAGTGCTCAGCCAGTCCCTGAGCTGCAGTTCTTCAATGCCAGCCTTCCCCCTGGATTGTTGCTGAGCATGGCATCATATGGTTTAGGGTATCCCTTAGGTCTGTTGTCCTGGCTGTGTCCCCTCCCAACTCCTTGTGCACCCCAAGCCCAATTGGTGGTGGGGCATATGAAGAGCAGAAAAGGCCTTGGCTCATTGCAAGCACTGCTCAGCAATAACTGAAAAAATCCTTGCATTATCTACAGGGCTTTCCACACAAATCCAAACCACAGCCTCATACCAGCTACGGTGAAGAAAATTAACTCATCCCAAGCAAAACCAGTGCAAAATCCACAAGACATGAGGCATCATCACCTGATTATAGCAGAAGATCACAAAATCATTAAATGGTCCGGGTTGGAAGGGACCATAAAGATCAGCTCATTCCAACCTCTCTGCCATGGGTAGGACTTTCCACTGACCAGGTTGTTCAGAACCCCCTCCAACCTGGCCTTGAACACTTCCAGGGATGGGACATCCACAGCTCCTCTGGGCAACCTATGCCAGTGTCCCACCACCCTCAGAGTAAAGAATTTCTTCCTACTACCTAGTTTAACCTACTATTATTAACAGCATTGGAAAGACCCTATCCATACTGTGGAAAGGTGACCAACTTTTAGCGCTTTCTGATGTCAGCCAACTCACAGAGGCTGTTAGTGGATGCATGTTTCATGCAAATTCTTTTCAGTAGAAGTGAAAAGGGGATGGAAGAGAACAGGAGGTCACTGAGTTTTACACTGGAGTGTGATAACTTTGCTTACACCTAGCTACGGGATTCGATGACAGAGCAAGTCCTACGGGCTAACTGAAGACTATATCCTTTAGGATTATGGAGTCTCATTCTTCTTTCAAATTACATTCTATCTATTAATCAATTCACTAATGAAGTTACAGCAAATTTGGTCAGAATTTTTAGTATATGCAAGTCTATAATAATGTATGTACCCATTCTTACCTCTGGTTTTGAAAAAAGTTGTCGCATTAGCATTGACAAGACCAATGAGTCCAAACCAGCAATAGGGATTTGAGTAAGAGGATTTCAGTACACTAATTATTGACACAATTTCTTTCTGATTTTAATTCAGGTTATACCTCAAAGGTTCACTTGTTCAATAGCACAATCAAAATTATTTCATGACCACACGAGCTCAGCAGGTTCAACATCTCATAAATCAGGAACTCTTTATATCATTTGGAAGAAGCCATCTTCAAAGTCAAGTCACACTTCAGGTGACTGGCAAGTTGTGACTTTAGTCACAATTTAAGCAAAGATAGGCTCTATAAAGTTAACAATCTTCTTGAATCTGCTTAATTAAATACAACAAAACTATATGTAAATTATCAGTCACAACTATCTCTGGTATATTGCCTGAGATTACTAAAGTTCTTAAGTCAACAAATCCAGAATTAGAAGGTAAATCTTTACTTGTTAAACTGTGGCAACATTGTGCAGCATTATATTTAGATACAATCTCAGTTTTCCAGTCTTCATCAGTTAGTCACATTATTTTATTATGAATTACACAAGATTCCTCTCCCACATTGAAATACATAAAGATATTATATTAAGTATATTTCATCCTGCCAGTCCTATGCTCATATAAACAATTCTAGTTGAGAACTGATGGCTTCCTTACTTCAACAGGCATCTACAGCATAGCTGGCAATTAACTAGTCCATTTATTAAAATAAAACCAAAATAAAAGCATGAGTCTCAATTAGTCAAAATGACTGAGCTATATTAGTGACAAGTACTCTATTTTAGTTTGGATGAGGTATTATGCAGCAGTTTATATTGCTATTGCCAGCGTAACTAACTACAGTGGATAAAAATATTTGCAATCTTCAAGGTTATTAATCTGGCAGCTTTCCAACATACTACATTTTAAAAGTAGGAAATGACAGCTTTGTAAGCAAACAACTCCTCTGTCCAATCTCCACTGGCTTGGGAGGCTCACACAGCCCTGCCAGTTCAGGTCTCCCAATTTACCAACCTGATGCAAAGTTCTCTGCAGAAGAATTTTGCAAGAACACAAGTCCTGCGATAGTCTCATGCTAGACCACCAAAGTGAAAGTCAACATTTATTTAACTTAAACTTAGTGCTCAGAACTAGACTTCCAGTCACTACATATCTCCAAATGTGAGGGTGACTGTTAAAGGTACACTGCACACATAAGTGTATCATCATTTGCTACAAATGAATTATAGCAAAACAAAAGAAGCTGGAAGTGCATACTACATTGAAAATACAGTCAGGAGGGGCATTTGTTTGCAAAACAAGAAGCTATGAACATAGCAGAAAGAGCCTGCATGTTATCTCCAGTTCTGTCTGCCAAATCTTGCTGCTTCTTGGTAAGGCAAAATGGAAAGAGTAAACACTGAAAAACATAAGATATGCACAGAAATCTAATGGGATCATTCAAAACTACATGCCAGTTTGTATCCAAAAAAATAGCATAAAAGGCACATGATGAACAGTCCAGTTACTAAAGACAAGATATGAATATGGGAGGGAAAACCAGCTTCCAGGTGACAGAGTAATACAGCGATGATCGGGTTATCATAATGTCCTAATGTGGGAGAACCTCTTGAGGGTCCTGCTCAAAGTCCAGTGAAATCAACAAAAGACATTGATTTCAAGTTATGGCTCAGACCCTAATTTCATAAGCTACATGCTATCAACTATCTTTAATCCAGATAGCTACACTCAAAGTAAATCTTTGCAAAAAATAATCTTCAGTGCTGATTGATATATTTACCTTTCACAAAAATGCAGAATCTTTTCCTAAAGCAGTTACCAGTGACTGTCACTTTCCAGATGGTCAGTCTGCACCCACTTGTGCTCACTTTTATTTGTCTTTTTCGAAATACTTACCAGAACCTGTTGACTGTGAGAAAATTACTTGAATGGCAAGGCCAATATTTTGTCATAATCCAACATACAGCCTAATCATAAAATATAGTGCTTCTAAAAATCTTACATATTTTACAGCTGCCAACATCTTTAAACATTTATTAATTTAATCTTACATATATCTGACTTTATTGAGAGACGTAAAAGTTAAAAAAATACATTAAAAGGCTGCAAGTGTTGGGTTCACTTACTAAAGGAAATACATGAAAGAGGTAGAAGATTCAGAAACACCATAGATGTTCCCATTACAATAATATCTAATTGTTCATACGACTGTTGGGTAGGGTATTCAACTGCACCACAGAGTCAGGTATTTTATTCTGCAATGGTACTACATGAAGCTAAGAAATAAGTCAGTTTTGGAAAACCAGAGAATTATAAACTGATTTAATATGGTCCAGTTTCTCACTAACTGAAAATTCCCAACCAGAAGGCATTTGCTTTACAACAACCTTCAGAAGTCTAGGGTGTTAGAAATAGAACCATTAACTTACAGACAAGATTAACATGGTAAAGAGTTGTTTCCCCCCCCATTCTTTTTAAGCTAAATTCATTTGTGCTCAGTTTAATGCCCCAAAAAATTGTCAAGGGGGCTTCAGGGGCAGCAAGCATAGCATTCAAGCGCATGGTAAATGCGATTCCAGTAACAAACATTGAAAGACAGCAATGGAACTGGCCACTTGCCCAGCACTGTTATTATCTAGTGCAGTGAAATTGTTATGCTTCTCATAAGCCTATGCCTTGCCATCTAAAACAGTGTCTGAAATGCTCTATCAAAAATACACAGCAACTCTCACAGACAGACTTCACATCACCACATCCTGAATTGACCACTTAGAAGTATTCCCAAATGTCCAGTAAGTTTGGGCTGCACATGACTTAAAGACTCTGCTGTCTGCTGAATCATTCTTGATTACACCTGTGAGAGGATACAGTGGTTATCTTACCAAACAAGGGATTTTGGCTGGTTCCTTTTATGATGATTCAAGACAAAGTGCTGCTGTACTGGTTTCCGCAGTCTACTGTACAATTGAGATTGTCAAGACCATATAAGATGCTGAAAAAGTTGTGTAGATTTTGGTCAAACACCAGTTTCTGAGAGACACAGTTTTACAGTACTGTACTTTCTGTATTTCCAAGGATGTCTGCTCATAATATTAGAAAATCTGAAGTGTGATGATGTTAATCATGACTGTTTTTTTAGGCATTTGGCAAAATACACTTACGTATAACAGCTATTTTTGACATTATTGAATGTTTACATATATACAATCTGTATACTGAGATTATAAACATGTAAGGTAAAAAAAAAAGATATAATCTTTGTTTGTTTGCCATTTGTGTCAAATAGTTGTCTTTCAAAGCTTGAAATCCTGTCACAAAAAAAAATCCTATATTTCTTACTCCTGCATGCTAATCTCTACTACAGTATGTTGTTTTTCCCTTACATGTGGAAAGTAAAGAACACAAGGTTCATGCATACAGCGTACAAGTTTACATCAGCTGGGCTCTCCATGAGGCATGTTCCCAGTTCCATTCTGGTCTGACTCAGGACTGCAGTAAACCAGAGAAAAACCCCTCTTACACAGGACTGGCAAATGGACTGCAGCTGGGATTCTAGGTCACCATGCGGAACAACCTTGTCACATCTGGGCTAATTATTCTTTGTCAAATGTTATGATTTTGGTTGTTCATAAAATCCATAAAATACAAGTCAACAAAAAAGAAAGAAAAAAAAAGACTGTTTTTTTCCTTTCCACATGACAGGAGGTTATCACTGCGGTATCACAGGCATCTCTGTTGATCTTTTGAATTGTCTGAAGAACAGATGAATGTGCAGTGACTCAGTGATGCTGAGTTTCTATAAAATCCAAAGTAAACAGTTCTGATGTGACCCCAGGAAACCACTGCAGCTAGATGGATGTCTCCCATAGCTGGAGAGGGGGAAAATAAACACAAACACACATTGGACACCAAGATAAAACAGGCTGCCACCCACCCAAACAGTGCAAGGAGCTTGTTTGGGGAACTGCATCTGCATCATTTGGGTCACCAAATCACCTCCCAGCCTCTGGTGGGGGTATCTGTTCACCAAGTGAGCAGAGAGGCTTCAGAATTTCAGCACAACTTGCAGTCAGCATAGTCAGCCCATGGCTGGGAGTTCAGTTTTCCTTTTGAAAGAGAAATGTCAGTGTAGCATCAAACTTGTACTAGACAACTTATACCTTAGAGTTACGCTAATATCAGTGTAGATAAAACTTCCCATTTTCATCTGCCTAACTCTGCTCAGAGCAACATGACTTCCTGCTGCCCAGGCTCCAAGCTGCCTTGGAAGACCCTGTGCTGCACCTCACACAATCTTGTGCCCCAAGCAGCACTGAGGGAGCAGCTTGCAGGTTCCCTCAGCAGCACTCCATTCCTTTTTTCTTAAAAAAAAAAAGGACAGAGAACAGCGATGAGAATCTCATCAGCATCAGCAACTTGAACCAAGGGTAAAGCTCCTAAAGTGAATTTGCAAAAAAGCTCCCAAAGCAAATTTCAGACTTTTTTGCTTATTCAAATACCTGCTATGTCTGAATTGACACAAAGGAAATAAAAGCTTTTTGAAGCAGCTGGAAATCTCTGTGTATGAGGCATTACTATCCACCACACATTCCAGAAGCTCCTGGTCACTCTAGTGGGGCCAGGCTGGGCTCAAGTTGCACAGCAGTGAAGTCCCTCCAGGCCTGCAAGTACTCCACATGCTGCATAACTGGAAATTTTTACATTTTCACAAAGCTGGAAAGCAGCTATGCCCACAGCCTGAGAGAGCTGCTGGGAAAAAGGGTAAGAAAGGAGAGCCAAACACACCACTTACTCCAGGGCTGCCTGTGCTCTGCAGCCCAAAGGCTATCCAGAGCACATTTTCAGCTTGAAATATGAAAAGCCGTGAAATCTGGGCTTCAGGGCAGCTTTAAGAGCAACCTGAAAAGCTGCCTGTAAACACAGCTGTCGAGGCCTTCATCACTGCCAGAGGCTCAGCAGCTTCAGAATTTCAGGGTGCAAAGGAAATGCCAGCTCTTCTTGTTGGTCAAAGGTCTTAATCTGCCACAGTTTCCTTTTGAAAAACTATCAATAAATCAAGTCGCTGGTGAAATGCAGAGAGAAGAGGCACACTTACCCTGGCACTTTGCCTGTTGACTTTTTTCTCTTCATCAGGAAGTGGTGGCATCGGGTAAGGGTATTTTCTGCTGGAAGCAATAGATCCAGTGGATGAAGATGGAGACTTTGCAGGAGACAGCGTCCTGAGATGTTGAAACACATAAAATAAATGTGATGTCTTTGCATTCTAGCACTGCAACAGCAACTGCCATTACTCTGAAGCTTGGTTCAGAGCCAAGAATATAGATTATTATTAGCTCAATATCAGGGGGATAAAATTGCTTGATCAGTAGTCTTATAATTTCATTTTATGAAAAAAGGTATTTAGAGATTTCAGGAACACTGGAAGAAAAAAAAATTGCTACTTCTTATTAGAACTGTATAACAAAAATTACTTCTTAAACTGTTTTATATGGTACTGTAATTAATTATTATAAAATTATTAAAAACCAAATCTGCAATTGAATAAATACAGAACTAAAAGCATAAAGCCTAAATAGAAGCAGTAATTGTATAAATACAAGCTAAACAAATGTCTTCTCCCAGTGACTAAATGGCAATTATGTGTCTTTATGCATATCTTACACATCTCCTAAATTGATACAAACATAGCAAATAAATCTATTATTTTTGTAACATTAATTTACACAAATGCATGCATTTGGAGGCCAAACTGTTAGTTGTGAAGTAACAAAGGCATATACAAAGTGCTAATAACAAATTGTTATACATGCAAGCATCATACAGTGCATATTGTTCCAGCCAAAGAAAGAGTCTGATGAGAATATACAAAAATGGACTGATTAGTCAATGGCAATCAGCATTTCTGTACAAGGTGAGTAGAGTAAGCAGGAGCAAGTAAATGTTTGTATCACATGAAAGGCATTCTTTTCATGTCAATAAGGCAACAGCACATTATTGACTGAAATTTTATACCCAAGAAAAACTCTTATGCTTCTGTTTTGAGATTCTGCACTTTTCCCACTTGAGAGGTTCCTATTAGGCTCTAAATCTGGGCAGAATAAAATGAAAAAAAAGGCCTCAAAGTAGAAAAATTGAGCTATCCTGGCCCACCTGTTTTCTTATGCAGACCAAGGGCATTCACCACAGGA
Source organism: Calcarius lapponicus (assembly GCA_039654755.1). Lineage (NCBI taxonomy): Eukaryota > Metazoa > Chordata > Aves > Passeriformes > Fringillidae > Calcarius > Calcarius lapponicus. Next base: position 26,044,039 of record CM077464.1, read on the forward strand.
GGCCTCTTAATACTGCAGGCACATCACTCAGCCCTCCCTGAGCACTGCCATCTATTCTGAGTTCATGTGTCCCTGAAAATGGAAACTTTCCATAATAATAAGTGAAATTTATTTACCTTTAAATAATTGTTCTTTTATTTTGGACTATTGAATCATTTTGTTGTGTCTGTAGCTCCCTACAATAGCAGATTCTCTTGCCTCCCATACAAACAATGACTGATGGTAGCTGCAAGCAACAAGGTGTCAATGGAAATTATATGATGAGAGCTCTCCACTCTGGCTCATGATCCTCTAATGCCTCACGAGGTAGCCTCTAAGTTCAACAGCACTTAAGAGATTTGCAGTGGTACAATTATCCAAACATGGAAGCATACATCTTCAGTACCTGCACATTGATCACCATTAAGATGAACTGGACATACACCTATGTTTTCAGGAAGAAAAACCCTGAAACAGTTACTGCAGTATAAAACAAGGTTTCTGTATGTCCAGCATCATGGATCTGGGCACCAAACTGTGAGTGCAAGAAAACAGTTTAATTAAAAAAAAAAAATCCAGGGAAAGGTTGTCAATAGTGCCCTGCCGTTCACTATCCATACAAGTCCTCTCATCTCTGCCCCCACTTGGACTATCGCTAATAAACTATTTGTGGATCTAGAATGAAGAATATAAGGAGAAGAGGGAGGGGGAAAATAAGGAGAGCAGATTTTACATATTATTAGTAATTGAATTATTCACAAATTTTACCCCATTGCTGCAGTACAATTTTAAATTTTCATTTTAAAACTTGCAACAATGCACTTGGAGATCAGAAACAAGGAACTGGGCTAGTGGAATCTGACTTGGCAAGCCCTATCAGAAAGCTGTTTATAAGGTAGCACAGCCGGGGGGGTGGCACAGAATGAAGGCATCTCCCATGTCTTTCACCACACCAGGCACAACACCTCCAACACACCACAGGCTCTTCATATTTAGATACTCTAAGAGAAGGCCACAGTGAGAGGAAAAGCCACATCCAATCTTCCTGTCCATCCGTCTGAGCAGGCAATCCTGGAAGGAGTAATAATCCCCCGAAGGGTAGGGCATCTTGAATATTTTCCCTGCACAAGCAGGTCCTCTAAGCAGGATCCCTAACTGAGCCTTTCAGCCAGGAAGCTTTGCACAATAACTGAAACACAATGTTTCCTTTTTCAAAGATTTTGAAGGCCAAGCCTCCAATGTAGCTGCCTACATATCCTTCTTCTCAAGCCCCCTTTGCACTGCCTGCTCACCTGCAGTTTGCACATCTAACTGATGTGAGCTTTGCTGCCTAGCTGCAACACTACAGCCAACACATCAAGAATGCAGTTGCACACTTACAGAAAAGACCTTGCCCTCCCCTCACAGGGCCTCACCACTTATTTTTGGTATAGAGTTATGTGCTGGTTTTTGTCATCTTTAGTGCCAGCTACTGAGACTGTGAGCATACACGACTCAGCATATGCTCACAGATCTTACAGTGCATCTTCTGTGATAAACAACATTGTCTGAGGTGGTTTTGATCACCTTTCAGGTTGTGCCCTGCAATTGTGTATGTGCTGTGTATCCCAGATTTACATATACTTTAAATGAGAAAGGTCGTGTCTGGCTCTTTCTCATTTACAGGACAGAGAGACAGCATTCAGGGACACTTGCAGGTAATGCTGGGGGTTAAAGGTAGGAAAACTTGGCAGTTTTGGTCAAGGGTGGGATCCACTTAGCTTTCACTAGGGTTTCAGTTCTCCTGCAATCAAATCCATTAGCTTTCATGCCAAATGTTGCTTCCAGCTGAAACTTTCACAAGAAACCAGTACACACCACAACAGAGATTTTACTGCCAACCCCAAATGAAGCCATGCACCTCACCTGCAAAAATTCTAATTTTTGAACAGAAAGCAAGATAGAGTAGCCACTTTGTGTCTTTCTGTCCTGAAAGCTAAAACTAAGAGTGTGTGGAGATCATTCTTTGATTTACAGCAAGCACTGTGGCAGCAAGAAGACATCTGGAAGCAGTCCCTGCAGCCTTGGCCCTACCTGCTCCCTTCTCGTCCCTAAACAGCAAATGTTGGCCCATAAGAAACAGTGCAAAATGTGTCACCTGGTCACACAACTAAACGTTTTGCAATTTTGAGTGATGCCCTGACAGATCTGAACTATTCATGAACTGTGAGTGATTCTCTTTTGCAGACTGAAATAATGTAATGAAATTCAATTAACATTCAACCTGGTGAAAGCATTGCAAGCCCAAATATAGACCCTATCAGTCTAATCTGACCTTTGCTGCTGTGGATACAGCTCTTTGTATGACATCAGCCTAGATCCTACATTAGGAAGTTAGGATCTTCTAAAAACACTGATGTGGCTAAACATTTTAAAGTAAGCTCCTTTTTAAAGCCACAGATGCACATACATGTCCTCAGAGAGAACAGCAGCACAGGGGAGAGAAGGCTCATGGAGGGGCTGCAGAAGACACAATGGTTGTGGCTTGAGCTGTCGCTTGGAGCAGTGAACTATGCCTCAGAAGCAGGAACTCACATGCTTCAATGAACCCTTCTCCCTAACTATTGAAACAAAATCCTGATCCTACTGACATCAGTAGGCATTTTTCATTATCTGCCAACAATAACAGTATTTTGCTTTGGTAATACAGAAAAGGCTTGTTAGTTTCTTTTTTATTTTAAGCACAGTCCAGAGCTGTCTCAGCAAGAGCAGCTTGCCAAGGGCTGGTCATGGCTCTGGTCTCAGCTGGATGCTCACAAAAGAAGGTAATGGAAATGGCCAACTAAAGAGGAACTGAGAAAAAGTCAAGGACACAAAAGAGCATTAGAAATAGGAGGGAAATGACAGCCTACTGTCTCCTTCTTCCATGCCCCTTCTTGATGCCCTTCTGATTTAGGACAGCCATTTTCCTTCTGGTTATGTGCTCTGGGTCTCCATCTAAAAAAACCCTTTGTTTGTAAACCACTTTTGTGTTTAAGTAACTCATAAAATATAACTTATTGTAAATACTTGCATTAAATCAAATGCAGGCGGCTCAACACTTTACAAGGCGCCTTCTAGTATTTTTTCTTTATAATTATCTACAGAAATTCCATGTTTGGGGTTTCTGGCAGTTTTTTTTTTCTGATTCCTTCATGGCTCCATCAAGTCTTTTAGATTCAGTGGGAATTCTGAGTAATCCTTAACCATATTTCAGAAGGTCAGCCTGTGCAGTAGACATTGTAATTGTCAGTAACAAGAATAAGCAGTAGTAGGACTTTCATAAAGTAATGTCCCTTACAGCAAAGCTAAATTCAGGGAGAGGCTTCCTGCCTGATGCCTGATTTTATTGCTAAGGTTATGTGGTTATAGCCCAGCACACAAAATTAAAATCTAGACTAGACTTTAAGCAGGAAAATGAGAGTTTTCTTCACAGATCTTATTTTCTTACAGATGGGAATCCCACAGTAGGGAGTTTTCTGGTGCCAGAGACACCAGCTACTATTATTACTATCATTATAAAAAGTAATTACATAGAAATACCCATCAGACTTGTGGACTAGAAAAAAATTCACTAGGAAATCAGGTGTTAGAGAGACAAATTATGATTTATACAGGGTATTTTAAGTAGATGGAGAAAATCTTGGTGATGACTAATATCTCTATTTTCTGAAAATCTGGAACTTTTCTAGAAAGCTTTTCTCTCAGTTTTCCTTATTCTATTTCAACTCTTCCTACAACAGCACCAGTCATCAACATATTATTCCTAAAACTACAAGGAAACAGCACAACAGCAGTATTACTTTCAGGACACATTAAAAGAACAGAGAAATCAAAGATGAATATTACTCAGCTAAATACCTGCTGCAAATGTCTTATCCTTGGACTCATAAAATACAGTACCAGCTGGGCAGTCTGACTTCAGCTTGATGTTCTAGTTTATCAAGTAAGGTCTCTTTCGTTCTGTTTGTGATTCGCTTCACAGGCCAGGCTCAAAACTCAGCCACAAGATGTTCTGACACACCATTCTTAGGAACCGTGTTTTCCTGCCCATGCTATCATTAAGCAAAATTACACCTGATTTTTGTTGAGAAACTGTTAGTTCAACCTCTTGTAAACCCACAGCAACTCATTTCAGGAGATCTGATCTTTTGCCTTCCATAATGTGTCTGCAGAATACTTCTTCATGATTACCTCATTTAATTAGGACAATTCAGATTTCTAAATTTATTCTAGTTGCTCTCTGATTTCTAAGGGGAACGGCCGCAGGCAGTGATTAGTAAGCTTCTGTGATGCAAAAAAATTTGATTTATGTTACATCTCTGCTGATATATAGCCTTTAAAACTCACATGGGTCAGCTTAATCCTCATCTACGCGCTAAAAATGCTTGGTTTATCATACAATTAAGAAATGTGACTCATTCAGTGTAACAGCTGAATACTCTCAGGGGCAGGGAATACTCCCATCAATTTAATCTAGTTACTAAATAAAAATATACTGATACTAAAAAATGAAAACCAAATTATGAGTATGCAAACAGATTTTTAACCCTGTTTAACTAAACCATTTAAAGTAACCTATATTAAAATAGTGTTATCTTCATATTCCATCAATGTGTTTGTTTATGGCTACCACAGGGCTTCTGATACAAAAACCCTGAAAGACAGCTATGGGGTTATGTTAAAGTGGGCAGCCCTTGACCTTGCCAGAACAATAAAGGTCAAGAGGTTGTTTTTAGGAAAGGTTTTGGTAATAAAGCCCACCTCACCTCCTATGTGAGTTTGCCTAATTTCAGCTTCCAGTGACCTTTGGTCATTATCAGTCTTAGTTGGCAAATCTAAAGGACCTCCCACACACAGAGATTTTGCTCCATATGCAGTGATGTGGACTTCATGATCAGGTAAGTGTTCAGCTGCTCCCTTAAACTGCATTGTCTGAGGCTCTCTAGAAAGAACTGGGCTTAGATCTCCCCAGTTCTAGAACATGCTTGCTGAACTGCAGACACCAGAACCGAAACAGGGAGTATTGTGAGTCTGGTTGTTTCAGTGCTGTATCCCAGCACTGACACAACCAGACTCACAATACTCCCTGCCAGAATGCCCAGGTACCAAGAGACTTGTCTGATACCGACTGGCTCTATCAAAACAACCTCCTGTAAGCCCTGGATTCTTGCATTGGGGATCTCTTCTCCCTTCAGGACTGACAGGCCAAAGTTTACTCATTTTTCCTGTTTGTTCACTGGAAAACTTTCCTGCAGCTTACTCTGTCTGTGATTTATGAGGTGCTGAAAACAAACAGAAATGGTTTTCAAAAGTAATCATTTTATGGTGTTTTAAGGCTTCGGGACATTTTTAGTTCTAAAAATTACTAAATTCCTACCCTGCCATTTAATGGCTGCCAGTATTACTATTGGAATAAAAGTGTTTCATTAGTACCCTGTGATACAACTCCCATAGTATTTTTTTCCCAAATGCACACTGTACACATTTAGCATATGTTTCTGTCCTGTTGCACATTTATTAGGTCTACTCGCGTAGCAAAACTATTAAGATTCTATTTACTTGTTCTTACCATCCTTCACTGTTTTGGCTGAAGGTTTTGCTTACTATTCTTTTGATTTGTGTTTCTGTAACCATCTTCATTTTTTTATATGTCAGCTTACAGCTTCATGGATTTTGTTCATGCATTTGTCATAAATTGTCTTCCATTCTCTCCTATGCTGGCTCATGTTTTCAGCTGATGCAGACATCTGTCTCAGCTGTGGGACTGTGTCTTTTGGGAATATACAGCAACATTCTCAGTCTCTTGATTCATGTCCAACAGGGGCCCAGCCTCATGCATGATTTTTCTCTGTAACTTGGAACGTACCGGATAATGCACACTCTTCCCTTTCAAAAAGAAGTTATATTTTTGGTTGAGCCCTACTTCACTTGTAACAGATTAATTAGCAGTTTGACAATTAGAGCACAGAGTATATTCTCATAAATTTAATTTTCCAATTAAAATATATAAATTATTTCATTGCAGGCTGAGGGTAAAATATCACTACTTTTTAGTCTTTTTTAATTTAAATTTTAGTATGCACTATATAAGACAGTAGGTAGAGTCAATGTGTTATGAAACTACTTGCTTCAGTAAATTAAAATTCTATTTAAGTTAATAGTATTTTATTAGTGATAAATATGTCTCATGCCCATAAAACACTATTTGGCATAAAATGATGAGAAAGCTACTACAAGCTATAGATGATGGTGGGAACGCATGCACTACACACACCCTTTTCAATGGCTTCATTAAAACATTCAGAAAAAGAATTGTAAATTGCACATGAAGCCAAAAACAGACATCAAAATGCAGCAAAAGAAGAGGGGGCCTTTGCACCTAAGTAACTTGTATTGATTTATACAAGGTAGGAGTCCCAAGATATTTGTATATGCTGGAACAGCTCTAAAAAATGAGAATTATAGAATTAATTTACAAAATACCTAAAGTATGGTCCTTCTGTGTTTTTATTCACATCTTCTACCCACTTAGCTACATTATATTCTCTTTTGAACCATGGGTTTAAATACCTGCAGAAAGCAATGGAAGGAACAGAGAAAGCAGAAGAACAAGAATAGAAAATCTGAGAACACACAGCACAAGCTTAGCAAGGATGCCTTCATCCCCAAAATGCAAGTGAATATGGCAAATAAATCAGTATGGATTTGGGTGAGGACTAGGCAATGTGTACAACTGCATGAGAAAATCTGACCTACAACAAGACTCATATGTTTGATTAATCTGGAAACTCTTTGAGATACATCATTCATTTAATGTTTTAAGGGTAAAATTCACTCCTATGCAGAGGGCCAGCATTAAGCTCATGGTTTGAACTCCATCATGATCTCAAAATAAGGATGAAGGGGCATTTTGGCTTCAGTCATGATGTTTGCTTGCCAAAGACACACTTTTGAACCCATCTAGATAAACTGCAAGATAATGGCTAAAAGACCACAGAGCCTTGGGCTTGACCCTTTTTACAGGAATGAATTTCAGCCTCATCATGTTAAATTTTTGCCACTATAGTGACAATTTTTACACTCACAGGCAAACAACCCTCTGATTTTTCAATGTTCATTTAGTTTGGCTTTAATGGAGGTAGGCTGCGAAGTTATCTCACATTTTACAGAAGCAATATTGACACCAAAGCCACATTTTTTAGGAAAAAAAGTCTGAGTTGTATACTCATATTAGTTACATGAAAAATTATGAAATAAAGTTGATGTTTAATTATCTGACAACAAATTACCAAGGAAGAAGAAAACTTTTTTGTAACAAATTTTTCCCAATAACAAGATAAGCAAATTCCTCCCCATCTGTCATGTCAACAAAAAAGGGAGATGCAGAAAAAGAGTCTGCCTGGACCAATTTAAAGTTTGTTCTTGTTACATATGAATGGCAACAATCAATTGATTATTTGCGATCACCATCTTTACACAAAATAAACTAGTGCAATGAAATAGGAAACAAATTTTAATCAAGGAAAATGGGAAAGAAAATTCCTCTTTAAGTTATTTTTGATACTTCTGGTCCAGTTCTTGCCACCCTTACTTATAGGAGTGACTCCAACGACCTCACACATGGGAACAGGCCTTGCAAGTTATTGCTCAGATGAATAAAAGTTGGGCCAAATCATGTCATTCAACCCCCTCCATATTTCAAACAACGATGACAACAAAAGCAGCAGCACTTTTTCAACTTCTTTTGCTCCTTTTTTGCTCTGGAACGTCTTCTCCCCGCCCCGCGCAAGCACAGCCACAGCTCTCAGAAAGGACTCGCCCTCAGCCACAAGTGCTTCTAAGTAGCTCCCTCAGCTCGCTTATCTATCAGGAATCGGGAGTGCTTTATGCTTTCCAGCTTGGGGTCTTAGAGAAAGAAAACATCAAAAGCAGTAGCGCAGCAAACCAGGTGAACCACAAGTGAAGCAACAGGCTGATGCCAGCGTCACCAGGAACTAATAAACTTCTGCTTTAGCTTTAATTGTACATTTTCTTGTATTTGCTGCAATACTTTAAACTTGCACTTTTTCAGTTGAAAGGGTCTTTTGGTAACCATGAAACACTCCCAATCTGGCTTCCTGTATTAGAAAACAGTGTAAAGTGCTATCAAAGCATGCAATTGTTGCACAACCATGTTGCAGGGTTTCCTGGGTCTGGGTGTATTACAGACCATCATTCACCACCTTAATCCATCTGTTACAAAAAGCTTAAACTCAAGTTACTGCAGACCACTACATGATACCATTGGAAAGCCCTCAGGCTGATCTTTCTGGCCATGTGTCCATTAGTAATGGCCAGAATCCACATTTCCTTTGAGTGAGAAATTCTGCTTTGAAACCAGGTGTCCTTACGCATAAGCCTAGAGCTAGACCGACAGCTCGACTCGGCTCGTAGCGCAACATGCAGCAAGGCAAAAGACCTGGGCTCAAGAGTACTGGTACTCCTCAGGCTGGCGAGGAGGAAGGGTAGCTAGCGCTGCATCAGCAGGAGCACCTCCAAGCAGTCACGGTGTTTTGCCACAGTGAAACTATCAGATACTAGGGAAGGGACTTGTCACGGGACAAAATGGCAGCCCAGAATGCAGGGGCAGGTGAGACTGACCTGTGATCCCGACTCCCTGTTTGGGGGTGGTCAGAACCCCCTGGGCTTATGCCTTGGGCAGGGATTTGGTGGGCGAGAGAAAGCCCAGGCTCAGATGCATGGGTTACCCGGCTGCAAAAAGACAATATATAATAGAAAGTCTAAACCAAAGATGTTCGTATCAGTTATAACAACGAGGAAGACAAATGCTTATAGGAAAAGCAGTGCAAATTAACCAAGGTCTGAATTGCTGGGACCTGTTTTAACACAAGCTCCCAATTAAATTGTCAACTTATTCAGAAAACTCTCATCATTCCTGGATAATTCTAATTGATTTTAATAGAGAGCTATTTAACAGGCCATTTCATCAGCCACATTTCTGAAAAAGCATTTGGCCTGTCGGCATTCCTTCCACATGTAATGAACCATCTGCCTTTAGTAAAGAATAATTATTCTGTTATCAAACATCCAAAAACAATTTAAAATGTCTCAAAATATCTTTAGCAGTCTCCTCAGAGTTCTATGCTTAGCATAAGCCTTGTTCATGTATGCTAGGTTCAAGGGTCACACAAAAGTGTGAGCAGGACATTTTTCAGGAGCTGCCCAAAGTGTTTGCAACTCTGTCAGTGCTGCTCGTGAGGGCTGCAGACTTCAAACCTTGCTCAGTCTTTAAGAAATTTTGTTTAAAGGATTAATGGCACAATTCTATTTGATTCTTGGCTGTATACAAAAAACAACCTGGGCATAATGTGTGCTGTTGCTGCAGACCATGCATACAAGTATCTTTGAAGGCAACCACAGCAGTGTGGTTTTTAAAAAAATTGAATTCTGCACAAGGTATGGCATTAATAAACACAATTTTATAATGGTTAACTACAGTCTGCTAATTACAGGAGACCAACACTGTAATCCTTTTTCTTCCATGTCAACAAGTATGCTTTATTGGACTCCTAAGGGCCACACAAGTTGACTTTCTAAATACTGCTTCAGAACAGATTTCAATATTATTTCAGATTTCCCAGACAAGGTAGAAAAGTAAATTGGTCTGGGAAAAGCCTCCATGTATTCTGCAGCATCCTCAAAGCAGCTGGTGTTGGTTTTTTGTTGTTGTTTTTTTTTTTTTCCTAAATGACTAAATGCTGGTCAGAGTTAGATCATTCTCAGTCCATTTTCTCTCCTTGCAAAATAAGCTGTCGCTCTAACCAGAGAGCTAACTGCCCTCTAATAGCCCTGGCAGTTCCCTCCATTCCCACTGAACTGACACAGCCTGTGGATCATTCAGTGGGAGCTCTCTCTCCAGCCAGTGACAGGACTGCCAAGGAGACTTGGACAAGCCTTTCAGGCCTGTGCAGTCCAGGACAGACCTAACCAGGAGAAAGGGTATTTTCCTGCCTGGCAGGTCTCTCCCAGGAACACATACACTGTGCTTCATCCCCAAAAGGTTGCTGCATGGCCCTTGGGAAGTACAAGCCTCCTCCCTGTAGCATCAGGGCTGCTGCTGGGTTGAGACACCACCATAACAAGCAGCAAGAAGGAAAGCAGAGAATTAGGTGGAAATTCAGGGGCACCTTTAAAAGAGAAACAAATATACAGGGAAAAATATTTCCAACTCACAATATCTGTTTGCCTGCTTATTTAATGCTCCAAAGGTCTCAGAGCAAATCTCATTTGTATTTTTGGCAGTTCAGCCAGACTAATTTTGATTTTATCAAACTATCTCATGCAAGGAGAAAAGAAAATGAGCAAAATAGCATTTCAGTAAGAGTTTATCAGCGCAAAGACAAAGAGTACAGAGACTCTTGAGATAAACTCCTCCAAGGGCTAAAATTTCTGATTCCATGATGCCATTTTGACCATGCAATGTTATAATTGCAATGTGCATCAAAGTATTGTTTTTGTAATTTGTAGCATAGGGTTTTCTCTAGGAACCCTTTCTGAGCCTACTCACCTTAAGACAGTGCACTGTAGGTGAAAGAAAAATTTCAGAACAAACTCAAAATCCCCAAACCAAAGAAGATAGGGCCCAGAGAGCAGTTAGCATTATTAGCTTCCAGCAGGGTTGCTATCAAGCCCATTTGCCCATCAAGGTGCAAAGTTAGTAGTCATGATATGGGGAAGGACACTGTCACTACCACCATGGTCAAAGAAAGGGCCATTCATGTTGGCTGTAAGTGCTGTAAGAGCAGGCCAGTGCTTTTGACAAGCCCAGAGGTTTCCAGCCACTCACCACTCATTCACAAGAGGGGCCTGAACCAACAGGCTTAAGTACATAAGAAAGGCTCTTCCTGTGTGGGGAGCATTGCACACGTGGGCTCTTTAGGAAATGTAACCAATAAATCAATAAGCCAGCAACTCTCAGCTGTAGAGGAAAAGTCTGGGGATCAGTCACTTGGTAGAGACTTTAATTACCCATTTATCACAGGGTTTAGTCAAGACTGGCTGTTTCAGGCTTACAATGGCAAACTTCAAGGTACTCTCAAAGCAGACAGATACCTCTCCTAAAACCTCCAGGAAAGTATGCAGAGATACAAATCTCTGACTCTGCAATGGCCCAACCCAAGGTGAAGACAAGGGTAGGAAACAGTCAGGTTATCAGAAACTCAGTACTGAACCAGGATACACTCAGCAATGGCAGTTTACTGTAGACAAAAGCCTGCAGTGATGGTGCAGGCTGCCACCATCATTGGGAATTGCTATGGGAACGACTGTGAGGAAGCCTACATAAAAAAAGAAAATTAATAGTTAATTTTTAAAGAATACATTAAAAGAGGTTGAAATACATTAGCCAAACCATTTACCAGATTATCAGTCAGCAATCAGAATGGGCCACAGAGCAAAAATGCAGCTGTCTACTTTTCAGTACTATTAATTTCCATCTACAAAAGACAAATATGAAAACTCTACTTTTTGGCTTTGCTTTTTTAAATTCAGACTTACTCAGTTGAATTAGACCGTGGCCTAAATCTTTTGCCTCTGACTTTCTTTCTGTTTCCTCCTATATTACCTGAAAGAAATCAAAGGACAAAGACAGTAAAACAACTTGAAACTCACCTGCCCCATGCCAAACTGCATATTCTGTTTGCATCCATAGCAAAAGAGCTGCTACCTTTAACTTCAAGCCATTAACCTTTTAACTTTAACCATTTAAATCTCACAGGTCTGTTCCACTTGGTTTACCTCAGACACTTAGGTTACCTTTCTCTACTTTTTGCTGCACCTGTACAGAGCAAAGAACTCCTTTATTTCAGCTGTTATTTGACAAAATTCCTACACTTCAAGAAAGACGCTTAACACTGCCTGATAAAATCACAGAAGCTGGCAATAGTGAATAGATTTATTTCTCTTTTCCATGTTAGCTCACACTGGTGGGAGAAATTAAATGTAATTTCTTTGTGACAAGCACTGTGCAAAAAAGGCACTTATAGGATGCTGCTAAATCCTAATTCCAAGTTAATAACAATTAGCACAATTTTAAGGAGTCATGCTGCTGTCCTAAGATCAGCTAAACTTTCAGCAGAGCAGCAGTGGTCCAGAGGCTGGTTTCCACCGTGGCCAGCACAGTGGTTCACACTTACCTTGCCAAGAATTACTCCTAGGCCTCCCATTTTCACAAATGTCTGAAATATGTTTTGTGTCTGGGATCCTTTCACTCCAGGAATGAGATAATCCATTTGACCTGGAATAGGAGGGCTCAGATGCAGTTATTGTTAAGGGTATTGGCTCACATCAATGTTAGCTCAGTGGTTTGGTCACATTCCCGAGGCCAGTGACAAAACACAGCCTAAGGTCTGTCTGCACTAGCAGAGCATCCAGGATTTCTGATTAAACTCTGCAGTTACACCTTGCAGCTGTCCCTTCAGAGGTTCCATGTGCCCACATTCAAGAGTCAGGCATCAGCACTGCTTTCTCACTCATCTGCTATGGAACGCACAAACACCGGCGCACACCAGATTTCCTTTGGATTTGCAGCTCTGCCTCAGTTCCTAGATGGAAGATGCCCTTACTACTGTGCTCATTTCAAGGCTTTTTCATCTCACAGTCAAGCACATCCCACCTGCAGGCTGCCCACTCCCTCCTTATGCTGCTGCAGGAAAGCCAGGACAGCTTCCCTCAACCCACTGCTAGCAGTCTCAGGGACTCAGGAGCTTGTGACGAGCATCCTCCCTCCCACCCAGAGCTGGTAGTGCCCGGGGAGAGGTAACTCTGCCTCATTTTTGCTAATTTTGAACGTTATATTTTATCAGCCAATTGCTGCAGTATATACTTCTAATGCTAAACTCAAAGCCAAAAATAGTCTTTTTATCTAGTTGCTTGGTGCAAACTGTTTTTTCTTTCCCTTGCATTCCTTTTAAGAGCCAGAGATGTATGTGGTGATGTCCAACATGTGGGGTTTTGCCACAGGCTGCCTCTTGTTGAACTAAAGCTGCTGCTCAGCTGTTTGCCATGAGATCTACAATTATTTCCAAAAGAGAAGAGGAAGTTGAAAAATCCACAATAGATGGCTTACATATTCCAAAATCTTGCTTAAAGGAACTATTTTTGTAGTTTTTAAGTCTGGATACTTGCATTTTTCAATCTCTGATTTCCTTGGGAGCATCTGAGAGATGCTCTTCAATTTTCAGAAGCTCAGGCTAATCACAGCCACAGTGAAGTGAGCCCAGGGTTTCATTAATTCAAACTTAATCACATCATGTAAGGTCTGAGAAACAACAGATCCACTGACAGATTTTCAAACACTTCCTCGTCCTCCTCAAGGTCACTTTCAGGTGCAGGAATGTCTTCAGGAATGGTTTTGGTGTTTGCTATTTCATGATAGCAAGAGTTATCATAAAGTTATGTCTTAATCCTTGAACATCCTCTGAATACCAGCTAATATTCCATAGTGCTTTCCAGCATGGAGAAGCCCAGGCAGCTGATGGCCCAGCCACTCCAACATCTCCCAAGAGATGCCATCCATACCAGCACACAGAGCAAATCAAAACCAGCTTGGAAGGTAGGAGGTAGCACTCTGGGAATTCAAATGGAAGGACTATGTCAGCTGTATCACAATGTTAATGGAGTATTTATCAGACTTACTTTTCCAGACTTGACAGTGGCACAACATACCTGAATTGGTGGAGGGAACAACAAAACTCTCTAGTACAGACAGACCTTAGAAACCATTAGCTTTTTGGAACAAATAATAAAGAGAGACACATGAAATAAATGAAGTATGAAGAGAAACACAGATACTGCATGAAAGAAGAAACACATTAAATTACAGTATTTAAAAATAACTTTTTTTTAAACTGGTATTTAAACCTGATAGACAAAGCTATGAAAACTTGCTTTCCCAAAACTTTGTTTCAAAATTTTAACCAAATTAAAAAGATTCTCTAACACAAACAGTGCATCATTTAAGATTAATGCTTGCTTGCTTCCTAAAAAAAAAAAAAAAAAAAAAAAAACAAACAACAAACAACCCACACATCTAAAAAGCTGGATTTAAAAATTAGAGATAATTAAGTAATTGCTACTGGAGTTTCCCTAATAACATAATCATTAGAACAAACTGAATGAAGTTGTATATAAGATCAAGCTGCTATACCAAAATAGCAAATGTCACTACATATGTGTCCCTTCCATACATTTCTCTTTACTTTAATTGAAATAATAGCAAACAAAATTGCTTCATCAACTGCACAGTTGTAGACTGCTAAATGGGACAAGAATTGAGAATTGCAGTTTTCTTGTGAAGCAGTTCATGACTGTCACTTCCTCTGGGACATAGTGCTTCTCATAAATTCTTTTACAGTGCTAGCTAGAGATTTTCATATAAAGTATCTTTAACTGCGGAGGAACAGTGAGCATCATGATCTTAGCAATTACAAATGGCTCTCAATGCTTTTAAATGAATCTTTCCTTTTAAAATGTTGAATTTTTTTAGGCAACTGGAACAATAAAGGAATTAGTGAAATCTGATCAAGGGCAAAATCTAATTCTCTCTAATCTAATGATAGCAAGCAGAAAAATGCAGAAAGTCTTTGTAGAATTATTTTCTAAGATAACACTTGGTGACCATTTAGTATACTACTCTAGTAAGTGAACAAAATGCAATCACTATCATCTTTAATATGAGACAGCAGAAGTCTAAGTCAACATACTGGATTAAAGACACTGACAAATAAAGATATAAAAACATTTATATTTAAGATTTTATGTTTATAACTATTATTGAAGAAAGACAATGTTCCTTTTCTTTGATTACATGACACTGATTTTAAAAGTTTTTGGCGTTTTATTTAATTTTTTTTCAGCCACCAATTATTATTACAGTCTACTTGAAATCAATTCTCAAGCAGGGATATAATTAGAATTTTATTAAACAAAAATTGGTTTACAACGCAAATTTTTTTTTATTCTGGCCTAATCATACTAATTAGCAAGTAGGACACAGGGGAAAAATCAGTAATCAAAGCAAAAAGGATGCTACTTCAAACATTCCACAAAGAAAGAAGAAAGAGTCAAACCTGCTGCAAAACAATGAAATGTTCTGACTAATGGAATAATGGGTGATGGAACAGGTAGAAATCTGAAAATGCGACAGAAAAGCAGACCTCTTCTTAGAACTAGATGCAGAGTTTGTGCTGACTCCAGGAGGCATGTCGCTATAAAAAGAGTCGGCCTCTCCCGGCTTTTTTACATAATCTCCCTGGGGTATTTGTCTGAAGTGTAATAAACATTGTAGAGTCAGAAAACATGACAGGAACTAGAATGCACACAAACATGCATGAACATTAATTTAAAAGAAAGAGGCAAGGATAGCAATCCTTGAGACAACCTGTTAACCACACACAATAAAGCTATTAATAAATAATTCAACCATCTGAGAGAAAAGCCCCACACGCTTCTGTTACGTGCAGAAGAGTGGATTATGTGGTTTTGGAAAGAGAAAAACAAGGGAAAACATTAACTCTGATCACAATTTTCAAAGTGAACAGTTACTGATTCTTGAGACACTGGATAACCAGTCCAGTTTCAAATAGCTCATCATGCTGGTTGCAAAAAGCACCAGTACTGAGCCTAAGCTGAATACAGGCTTGCATCAAAGAGGAGCTCAGGAATAGTGAATGTTTTTTTCCTTCTGAGGTAGATGCATTTAAGTTTTGTGATTATGATAGAATTCAAGAGTAGCAACCTGTTGAGTTGCTTAAATCTCAGGAGGATAAAAACTTCCAGTTTTTTAACTGAATTATTGTGTAAGGGAACTAACACCAGTGTCAGAGATTCTCAGCTACTCCTGATTACCACAGTAGTAGACTCAATCTGCCAAGATACACGACAGTAATGTAATAGTTTGTCCTTTTCCAGAACTAGTAGCTCAGCTATGGTAAAAAAAAAAAGGATAAAATTATCTGGGCATTAGAAAGTTCTAATCAAGTTATGCAATTTTTTTGCAGATGGTGAATTCATTGCCAGCAGAGAATACCTGCCATGCAAATATTGCAGTTATAGTTCCAACAGGTTTAAAAATCCTCCCAAGTACAAGTAGTTACTTTGACAGTTGACTATTTAATAATATC
Organism: Calcarius lapponicus; assembly: GCA_039654755.1. Lineage (NCBI taxonomy): Eukaryota > Metazoa > Chordata > Aves > Passeriformes > Fringillidae > Calcarius > Calcarius lapponicus. Next base: position 26,060,220 of record CM077464.1, read on the forward strand.
AGCATCAGTATTTATTCAGCCTCACACTTTCCAAGACATTTTTGCTACAGTCTGCTCCTATCAAGATGCACACTTATCAGGTTGATTCATATTCAAATTATGTCCAACTACAGACCCAAACTGGGATCTCTCCATTCCATATCTGGATTTCTAATGCTTCTGAAGTATGTAAAGTATACAACCATATGGCACATAAATCATTGGTGCAATGCAGTACTTCCACTCTCCATCTTCTAAGACCTCTGGAATTTCAGTTCTTAGTCCCATTCCTTAGCTGGCACATGGGTGTGTTCAGAGTTGGCTCAGTGGGGGCAGCTCTGTCCCCAGGGCTCCTCTAGCAAACTGCTCTCTTGCTACTCCATCAGATGCAACTTCTCCCATGTATAGCTGTGCCCTTTAAAGCCACATATTCCAGCTGGCAGAATCCTTGCTAATTGGCTCTACTTACCACTTTCAGTTTATTTGTTTCACTTGCTTATTAGTACCAAGTATAATCCTTATGTCATGTTCAAAGATATTATAATGGCTTGTTTTCATTGTCATTTAAAGAGTAATTTTTTTTTTTTAAGGACTCTCTGGATAATCTGGTGGGTATGTTTTTTCATTTATGGAGCACCCCTTGTACTTATCCAAAGATATTTTATTTAGAAGTCAGCCTACAGAGCTCCATTTTATGCATGAAGGATATTTAGTTACTAAATCATCTTTAAAATGATGGAGTCCTCCATTACCTTCAGAAGCCTCAGCTTATGTTGGTTCCCACTCTGCCTGTGCTCTCACACACACCTGCAGACTGGCTGCACACTCACAGCTCTCTGGCCATAAAGTAATTTCTGGAGATGAAGATATCTGAAGAAGTTACGTTCTCTAATATTCCAATGCAAATCTACATGGGGTGGACTCCGTTTCTGTTTCAAGGTTTTTTCTGCTCTGTCCTCAGCCAATACTACATCCACAGTAGAATGACCTGATGGCCATGTTAGTCTCCATTTATAGATACATCAGCTTCCACTAAGCAGCACCAAACCCTTAAATTCCGCCTTTGTTGAGCTGGGTAGCATTCCCTACCCCCCAGCCTCTGCGTAAGGCTTGACTTCCATAGTGTTGCCTTGTCCTTGTTACTGTACCTGTGGCCTATCTGACCCTGGAGCACACAACCAGCACTTGACAGTGCTTGTCCACTATTTATAAATATTTTGAGCCTGGCAGAGAAAGCACTACACAAAGGGAAATGGAGAACAAGCACAACGGGTAGCAGCAACAAACAAAGCAGCAGCTTGGACCAGAAGGCAACAATACAGGCAGAAAACAGGGGAATTTGAGAAATCCTCTTATCTGTTGGGGACTGGGAGAGGAAGGAGCCAACTCCTTCCCACAAGACCCATCTGGGAGGCAGATGCCTGATCAAAGGGAGGTGGTCTTCCAGGAGCCAAACATAAGTCACTAGGAAAACGGTTTATTTTTGGCCACAAGCTTGAAATGCTGAAAGCTCAGCCCTGTGCTGAAGCCAGTACTGTGCTTTAGCTATGAATCAATTGAACAGGGTGACAGGAAAGAATGGGCTCTTTGTCCACACAGCAATTTAATTGCATTGTATTTTTAACTGCAAAGAAGCTCCAGGAATTAATTTGTCTCAAAAGGCTCCTGAACATCATGTTAATATTAATTATTCAGTTCTCAGCCTCCCAAGAATACTTTCGTCTCTAATAGCTGATTTTCAGTGTCTCTTATTGGAAATATTCTCCTGTTTTCCTAAATAAAACAGTCTATTGCAGAAGTATAAAAAACATTGGTTTTGCTACTGAGTCCAGTGAAATCAGGATTTCAAGCAATGCATTATAGAATTCTGATTTCATATATAATTTAAAATGTGATAACCCATCTCAATATTTTATTTGTAGCATGTAAATGAGTGAAAGAGAAGAAAAGCTATTTTCAGAGACTTCTAAGATACATTCCACTACTTTTATCACATACCTCTGTCTTCTGTAGTTTCTTTCCATATAAACAGAAGAGAAAGGAAGAAGAATGAGTTTTTAGTATGCAGGTACACACGGTCAGTAAGACCAAAAAAAATGTAAAAAGAAAAGCACTGTATACAGAATGAAATTTTTGCTCAAAATATTTCTACAAAATCACTTCTGAAATAAGCAGTATATTTACAAGAAGTATATTTACAAATATACTACATCAGAATAAACAAGAAAAATATATTCATGTTGATGGCTCGTCAACGCTAAGCGTGAGGCACAGTTCATGCTGGGTTTAAGCTTGTTCACTGTGAAGCTGCTAGTGAGAGGTGCACTCTTGTCCTGAACCTCCAAAAATTAATCCCACTAGATATGATCTCAAAATGAGCCCTTAACTTTTACAGTTTTACTCTAAATAAAAGTGCAGATTTTTACATACTGCCAGAAGCTGAGGGTGATATACCAAGACAGCATAGCCTACTTTCCTACTATCCTCATCTTCATGGTTTTTATTCCAAATGCTTCTTTCCTTACATACTTCTGAGCTGCCCTCAGCCTACCTCAGTCTGGCAAACCAGCAGGGGCTGTGCCACGTTGTTATGCCAAACCACTGGGGCTGTGCCCCAGCCACAGCACTGCCTGCAGCTGAGCCTGCCCTGCCCTCCAAGCACAACAAAGACCTAGGGACAAATGACTTCAAGAGACAGTCTCATCCAAACACAGATTAGGAAGTCAGTACCTTGAATCTTTTATTACTACAAGCAAAAAACATAAATCTCTCTGGTTTTATATGAAATCCACAAAAGAATTAAAACTGAAAAAGACTAATCAGGCTAATATAATCCATTTTGCCTCTCAGTGAACACTGACAGCTCTACACCAGGAGAGAACTTGAGCCTTATTTGCAGATTGCAGATCTTTCCTACCAAAAACTGTGTTTGAATTAATTTCCGGTTAAGCTGACTAAATATAATTATCTATTTAATGAAGGCTATGGTTGAATGCTTTGCTGACTGACTGAGAGCTAATCTTGCTATATTTACTTCATCATGAGGAAACATTTATAATTTAATCAGATCATACTCTTGCATTTCCTTTGTCGCATACAGTAAAATCATAATCTGACCATCTAAAAAAAATAAATTACTAAATGAGAAATAAATTTCAAATTTGGATCAAGCTCTCTAAAACCACATACAAACATAAGAATTGCTTGAAAAAGGTTAATACGATAAACATGTTACTGTATAAATATTGTTGAATTTGGATTTTTTAGATTTTTTGAATTGGTGTTTTCATAACATAATCAGCTATCACATGAAATATACATATTTTGAAACTCTATAAAGAAGGACAAAATGTACTTACTTGTAACCCCAACCAGTTATTCCTAAAACGAGAGCCAACACTAAAATGGTGCCAGCAATAGCCCCTATTATTATATTTGTGCTAACCACACCTGGAAACACAAGAAAGATGAAAAATATACATGGTTTTAGCAGAAAAATACACAAAACCAGTAAATGCACCATCTTTCAAAAACCAGCTTGAACAACTTTCACTAGGCTGATTAATTGTAACCTATGATATGCTCCTGAAGCATAGCATGGACATAAATAGATCACCTGTAAATCAAGCTTTGACTTCTGTGTCTGTTTCCACTAACTAAATGCTTGTTACACAGGAAACCTGGGCTAGGTACACCAAAACAGTATTATCAATATTAAACTCCTGTAGATTACATCCTTATAACCTGCCCTAACAAATCCATGGAATAAAAGTGACTACTTGTTTGGTTTTGCTCAGATCCCTTCCAGAGCTGAATAAATTAACCAAATGAAGGATTCTGGAAGATGTCCCTCCACAAGGATTTCCAAGCTCATTTTTCCACAATATTTCTTTTGTATGCAAGACCAAAGCAGAATTAAAACTTCCACTCCAAAAATGTAAGTGCGGCATTACCTGACTATATTCCATCTAGATATGGAATGTCCCAGTAACCTTTTGCTTGCCCTAATCTATCAATATGCCTAATAAGGCCACTCAGATTGAGACAAGCATGGTGGAACTGGACCCATTGATACCAGTTCCCAAAGATGCACTGGCTGAGGCTTCATTTACAGACTTCTTTTATACTCCACAGTGCTTCTGCTGTGGGAGGAGAGAGGGGAATGAGGCTCCTGATGCTGCAGCATGTTATGTACTAGCTGAAAGAGTAGGAGACCTAGTTTTGCTTAATGAACTTTTGTCTTGGTTTGACAACATCAAATCATGACAACTTTCTTCAAATCCAAGCATTTTCACTTGTTGGTAAAAATTACAACAACATACCTTTATTGATGGCATCCTTATCAAAAAATAGATCATCTTTGATATGAGAACTGCAGTCATCTCCTCCCCAGAATCGATCACAGACGCATTTTATTTCATTGCTACAAATCTGCAGTCAAAAGCGTAGCTCAGAAAAAAATCAGATTATTCATCCATTCCTGTAATTAATACCTCAAGTATAGGTACAGTGATAAAGCCCTGATTTTACTGCTCATAAAATTTTGCAAAATAATTTTTAATATATAGCAATTTTTAATTTATGTTAGGAATAAATGCATTAAATGTGCTATTATGTTTTATATAAATAGATGTAATGTTTATTCAGTACATACTTTAACACAATCTATATTTATAGAAGCATTTATAATTGCTTTAGGAGACTGACCTTAATGACTTTTTTCCTCTCAAAATATGATGAAGTGCATGATTTCAGATAAATAAGGAAGTTTTAATGCAGTGTACAAAACAAAAGACATTATGGGAGAACAACTTCCTTGATCTCAGCTCAGTCACAGGGCCCTGGACACTGTGCCAAACTGTGTGAGGGACAAGGGGGCTCACCAGGGCCACGGCAAAGCCACAGACTGCACACCAAGCAGAGAAACTGCCAAGAGCCAGCTCTCTGCCCTCTTTTCCAGAGTAAAGGAGCTCTCAGCCTACAAAATCCAACATCATCAACAACTTTATGAATCTTATTGGCTATTTATGTAAAAAAGAGGGAATTAAAAAGAACAGGTCTCTGGAAGAACAGAGACCCACATTTCTCAGTTCATAAAACCTTTGTATTTATTCCCCAGCACACTGCCTGAGGAAATATCAATCAAGTTAACAAAAGTGAGCAAAAACATTGGTTGATAAAACTCTGTAAAACTAATACATACTAACTATGACTCATTGTTTAAGATGCCTGGCTGGAATGCATTATATTTAGTTATGTGTCCCCTTCCCTGTTAGTTTTCAAAACCTTCTCCCGTTTTATGACATCTAGAGTCACACTGACCTTCCTGCAAGGTCCAGCTAGTAGACTACACAAGGCCAGGTACTCAGCAAAACCAACAAAGAGTGTTGAAGAGCGCAAGAACCTACCCCATGTCCTGAACAAATCTGGCTGTCGGTGGTTCCTGGGCAGGTGCTGAAGTTGAAGGCCTCGGTGGGGAGGCAGCGATGGTCCAGGCACACCATGTCCGGCCCACACGGCGTCCCGTTCTCCACGTAGCCCAGGTCCGTGTCCTCATCGAGCTTCACGTGGCCACCACTGCAAGACAGTCAAGAGGACCTTGGAGACTTGTGCTGTGGTTAGATGGGGCTGCTTGAGAAACTGGGCCCAGGGCTGCTGCCTGCGTGTCTGCGCTGCACAATGCCCAGGATCAAGAGTAAGTATTGGCTCAGTGACCTCACTGGGCCTGAAACAAACCTAAGCAGTGTTATCTACATCAAACAAATGAAATCATGAACACAAGGACCATTTTTCTTGTGAAACAGCTTGAGTTAGACAAAACTCAGTTTACTTGTTAAGACGTCATTTCATCTTACAGTTGTGTGAAGCTATCAAAACATACCACATCTATAATTAGAATTCAGCTACAATATAGCAACGAATTAGGCTACCAGTTAACTTTGGCAGTGCAGGCATATGTGTATTCTGGGTACATGAAGTACTTGGCAAATATTAAAGAATGTAAAATCACAGGGCCTGAGAAGAGCATTACGTCTCTAAAGGTAAAATTAACTACTAAGGAGACTGCAAAACTGCCCCACAGGCAGTTAATTTTCTGAAGCTTAACAAAGGTTGAACTGAAATAATGGTTATGTACTAATAGGAAAAAAAAAAGGAAACAGTTTTTCTCCATTTAGGAGTGAGAAAACTGCTTTTCTGTGCAAGATGGATATTGTTTGTTCTGTTTTCAGGATTTCAAATTACCTGCAATTGTAGACTTTTCCATAGTGCAAGATTGATGTTGTGATTTCACCGTCAAGTTCTCCAAGTCTGGGCACACTGGATATATTGGAGCACAGAAGGTACCCACAAAGCACATCCCTGCATTGAAAGAATAAACAGATACTCATAAAAAAATAAAATTCAATGAAAATGGACAATCAAAAATATGACCACTTGCTTGGTAGCCTATGTGTTATTCCTTGCTTTTCTCCCACTGACAATAACTCCCATAATTGATGCTGTTTCCAAAGAAAATTTTCCCTTGTAAGATAGATTTGGAAAACTCAGGTTTTATACCACATTATCAAAAATCCCCTGAGTAATAACAAGTAAGGAGCTGTCACGAACAAAACACATTAAATTGATTTAATGATCTATTAAGATTAAGTAACTGGTCCATAGAGGAGCAACAGTAGATATTGGTTCTAAATACACTCTTACAGGACACATATGTAAGGGAACTATAGACACCAAGTTTAATTCAGCTGCTGAAGGGACTTCACTACTCATGTGTGGAGACTTTTGCACTGACAGAATAGAAGGGTCTGACATCTTCCATATTACTGAATGTTTTTTACTTATGAATTTGTAATGGAACAGAAGGTTACCAAGTCAGAGTTTAAAAAGTAGGGAAAAACAATCATTCACCTGTAGGCAGAACTAGACACCAAATGTCATGGACAGAATGGAGAAATTTTAAAAAACAGTTTGATAAGGACAGGTGAAAGGTCGAGAAATTGGCAGAAATAATCAACTACATATATTCAGAATGTGAAATAACACTTTAGGCAGTGACTTGCAGGAGTATACTTGGAAAGTTACAATACCATGAAAAATGAAGAAAATATAGCAATGCAATGGAACAGCATAAAAAGTGAACACCACACCAAGATGTGAAACCAAAGGCTGCTCTCCTCTGCAGTGCTAACCCTCACTGAGTACTAGGACCATTTTTGGTCCAAGCTCTCCCAAGCTCAGATGGTGCTGTCTTGTCAGGGATCATCTCTTCTTGGCACCCTACTCCCTCCAGGACTTCTTGCACAAAGGTTTGCAGAAGAAGGCCAGAAATCTGATCCATAGAGAGACTTTCTGAGTCTCTTCATGCCAGCTAAAGAACTAGATGATGGGGTAAGAACCTCATTCTAGTAGATTCCTAAATGGATCAACTTACTGTTTATTGCACTGTACCCAAGAGTCCTTGTCTCTTCCACAGTTTCCTTTCTCAGTCCCCTCAATATTCAGCTTCTCATAGCAGTACCTGTCAGCAGCTGTCACTTCTAAAAACAGAAACAAATCTCTTCTAAGATGATGACTTTGAAAAGCCATGTAATGAGAAATGGGGATACACAATCAAAGCAAGCAGAGCTTCCCAGTTTGTGAACTGACACACTGTGATCTGCAGGTGGCCCATGAAACTCTGCACAGTGCTCTTCTTAGTTAAAAGCTTTATGATGCCACCACAGGAATTTTGTTAAATTTTGTTCAGATTGATGAGAGCTTATTGGTGAAAAATGTCCCCACTGAAATAAACTAATGAACATGAGTACAGGATTCCTAGATGGTTGTTAATGAGAACTAAAGTTTCAGATTTCAGAACAAACACCAGTAAGTTAACCAACACTAGAGAAAGAGCTGGAAAAGAGGATGGAAAGACAAAAGGAAAAGGGAAAGAAAGGGATGTCTCTACATACTGTTCTAGGTGTTTTCAATGGTTCTCAGTATGTCTCCCATAATTTTTCTTAGCTAAGATAGTCTTTCAAGTCACATGCATGACAACCAACTTAGAAACAGACACATTCACTTACTTTCACCCCAGATATATTTACATTGCCGGTCCCTGGTTTTACATCTTCCTCCAAAGCAAATACCCTAGAAAGAAAGAAAAAAATACAGAAAATATTTCAAATTACTTGATTTTCCAAAATATGTATTTCTATAATACAAAGATTAGTCACACGCTTTATATTGGGGCAAAAAATATATGGTTCTATCTTCTTTTCATTAAAAACATGACTAGCATCGAAAAGTCATGAATTTTAGCAGACCTGTCCCAGGTGACTTCCAAAGATCCTAAAACAAGATCCATAAAAAGCAATCTACAGCAGCAGAAAGAATGTAATACAAACTGGAGTCCTAATTACCTGTCTGTTATCACACGAATATCCATCCATTTTATGGATATTAGGAGAACACTATAGAAAGAGACAATAAGTAATAGATCATAGATCAGACAAGCATGAAAGCAAAGTATACAACAAAAGTAATATGAAAAACCATTTCAGTATCATTATGGCTTTTTAAACATCAACAGATTAAACAATTTTTATGCACCATACTATCCAAAACATTCATAGTGATTTTGAGAATACAGGTGGACCTTCTTTCGTTTCATGAATAGAAGACACAAAAATCACCTGGCTGGAATTTCCTGTGCAGTTCTCTGCAATATCACAGTCATTCACTGCTTCTCGACACAAAACTCCTTTTGGTTCAAACTGGGGGAAAAAAGCACAGAAAATTAGTGTCTTGGTTTCTCCATATCTTATCTTAAATGCAATGCTTCCTTACAGTTTTATCTAAAATAAAAAATGGGAAATATTCATGTGCTGACTGAAGTGGGAAGAGTCTCCTTTCCTGGTGTTTATGCTGCACCACTTAAGCCCTTTACTGGTGCCAGTGGTGCCACTCTCTGAGGCACCCCCTCTCAAGGGCATGGATTGTGGGCCTGAGCAGGAGAAGTCTCTCCTGGGACAGAGGACCCCTGGGGGTGTCCAAACCAATACTGCAGTGGCTGGCAGCATCACTCACTTATCCACTTTTCTCAAAGCAAGTATTTTTCCCGAAGCAGCTGGGGGAAAGGCCGGTTGAATCTGCTTTCTAGAGGAACCCCTTTGGAAGTTCTCTCCCAAATTTGCCCTAAACCAGGTCACTGTGCCTTTTGTGACTATTTTGCTCTTCTTTACAGAACAGAAGAAGTCATCCTGATCTTCTCTCTAGGGATGAAGAACACTGCAGAGCTCTACATATAAACACTTTGGTTATTTTAATCCCCCATTGTTGTTGCAGAACAGGAACTATTAATAAATGTACTGAATTCTGTACAGTTTGACACTCTTTTCTAAGGGACTGGATATTTAACAATGAAAAGTGTACCAGTGACCTAATATAGACATTTTGGCTAAAGAATTATGTGCTAAGTCTCAGGACCTGGAAAAGAAGGAAGACATCTCATTTAGGCAATTGTTAGTGTTTCTGGTATGGACATATTACAGACTCCTTATTTTTCCTCAAAGTTTTCTTAAGATATTGATACCCAGTTCATTTTGCAGGCCTGTGATTTTTTTCTTTTTTTTGGATCTGCATGCACATACATTTTCAGGGGACATCTGCTATCTCCAAGCTGGTGTGAACAGCACAAATGTTATCAGAGACACTACATGATTCTGGGATGTATAATCACCATGTGTTGCTTGCAACCCCTCCTTCACTCCTGCTTTCAGGCAGGATATTACAGGGGAAGGTAACCCCAAGTTTTGGAGCTATTATATAGTCTTTTGAGTTGTCCTGATAAACACAGTAGTAAATTCTACTTTTCTATTCATTCACTCACCCTTGCCACTCTGAAAGGAGATAAACCCTTCTCTCATTTGCAAAAAAAATAAGGTAGGTATACAAAAGCTTTGTTTTGTTCTGATAGTCTTTAATATGGTGCCTATGTGACTTGGATTCTTGAGCAAAATTCACCCACACTGGCAATCCGCTGATATTTTTTATTATTATTACATTTAAAAAGGGAATGTGCTTAGGGAAATGTGATCTGTTCCAGCATAATCTGTGCTTTTTCTTTTTTTAACATTAGGATGAGCACAAAGGCAAGAGTATGATCCACAGTTATTATTAATGATCCTCCTAAGGGAATGAAACCCTCAAATGTGCAGAGACAAAGATAAAAATATCACACATAGTACACCACACTTTTAACTACATTAATACTAATTATCTTTATTACCAAATGAGTACAAACAACTATTTGAAGTCATATTTAACAGGTTCCCTTACAGCCACGATCTGGTTAAACCTCCTTTTACTATTTACTGATGTATCAAGAAGAATAGCTTACAGTTTACACAGGGCTTGATTCCCTTTACTCAATGGGATTTCAGTCAGTCCAAACATAAGGAGACACAGGCAGACCAAACTGAAACTGAAGTCAGGTGTCTTTTAGGCAAAGCCTTCTGAGTAATCCTGCTGGCTGTGCTTTTGTGCTTTTTATTCTATCCTTCCATCAGACACTCTGTGGTATGATTTTCCCATTCAGTTTCATGGGGCAAACCCAGAGCAACACATATGGCATTGGGAGTGTCACCTGGATAAGGATGTGCACATTCACAGAGTGACAGAATGGTTGGGGTTGTAAGGGACCTTAAAGATCATCTAGCTCTAGCACCACTGCCATGGGCTGGAACACCTTCCACTTACTCAAAGACCCATCCAACCTGGCCTTGATCACTCCCCGGGATGGGGCATCCACAGCTTCTCTAGGCACTTGTTCCAGGGCCTCACCATCCTCACAGTGAAAAAACAAGGACATCTAACAAAACCTTTATGGTTAATTTATCCCTTAAGCAAGGATGTCTAATGAGATCTCATAGAACTTCAACCTGATTCAAACTTGTCTGAAACTGGAAGGATTCAATTTACCTCTGCATTTGATGACAGTCCCTGCCCCAAAAAGCCAAGCCTAAAAGAGTAGAGCCTCAGAAAAAACAGGTTTCAGCCAGTTTAAAAGATAAGCTTTCAGCAGAGTATTCACAAGGTCTGCAAGGTAAAATATATGTGCTGTAGTGCCTGCAGCCACCAGGATGCATTCCCAGCAGGCTGTGAAGGTCACTGCCCTTACCCGGCACTTCCGACAGCAGAGCCCGTTGCTGCACTGGGAGCCTGCGGTCAGGGTGCAGGTGTTGCAGCACTCTCCTCCTTCACTGGCACACTCCTGAGGAACACACACACACACACACACACACAGAGAACAGATTATATGGGAAAGGACATGAACCCCAAGCTCTTAATACTTTTCATCTTAGCACGCTACCTGAATGGATTTTTATCCATTCTTTTCAGCGCCTAGAGGCGGAAAAAGGCATGTACTTGTGGAACATGAAACTGCTGTTTCCTGTGCATGATAGAAAATAATGTTTCTAACTTCATATCGCCATTAAATACTAACATCTTAGCACTGATGAGTGTTTCCATCTAGGAAAATGCTTTCTTTCATGCCTTTGAAAGCTTGATTCTCCACAGTCAGCTATAGTTACTACTATGAATCCTTGGACACATGGCATTCACCCTGCTTGTCTTCCTCCACTTATCATTAATAGCAGCAATGTGCAGTACCAACTCTCAGACAAATCTAGTTGCTAATTTAAAGTACATTGCACTTACCGCTATTGTCCCACAGTCACATTCCTCTCCATCTTCCACAAAGCCATTGCCACATTCCGGAGGGTCCAGAAGCTGCATGGAAATTCAGAAATCAAAGGGCATGTCTCTTTTATGGGAATCGTTGTCATATTTTCTCTGTGCAACTTGGTTTTTAAGCTAGCACTCCAAATGGATTAACTGAAAAATAGTTCCCCTAACTCAGGGAGACACAGAGAGACACAGAGTGACACAACACAAGTGAAGCATACAGAGAATGAACACTCCTGAAAATTAATACAGCAATGCTGCCAAGTCACATAGTATCTTCTGTGCATAGGTGTCAGCTTTACAGTAAATTCAGTTTGAGCAGAAGTTACAATGAAAAACAAAAGGTATGACAATATAGGGGGAAAAATTAAGGATATGACAATTTCATTATCTTCATAGCAGTTGCAGTTGTGCTGTTCTGGAGTTCAAGTGACAAGGGCGGAAAGGTTAAAGCCTGCACTGCAAGTTCAGAAGTAGTAGCCATAAAAAGTAGTCCTTTTATGTGGTTCAGAAATGCTTAGGAAGGAGAGATGCTCAGTTTCTTTATCAGTTTTTGTTGCAGTTGAATTTTTCTTTCCATTTTCCTCTACCACAGTTGGGAAGTTTTCCCAGTTTTCTGTAAGTATGTATTACACACAGGCAGATGTGCACAGGGAGTATTCCTGATGAGGCTTTCTCCCTTTCCTTTCAGCCTTCCCAGTGGACTGTAACTTACAAGATCAAAATCTTTATATTTCTATGCCATAACCTCTTCTAAGGGACACTGATATTCTGTTCTTTCCAGTTTATTTTTTCTGTCTTTCTAAAACTTTTAAAGGTAGTTCTTCTAAAAGCAATAAATTTTTTTCCTTTCAACATAAGAAAACATAATAGTAGTTTTTATTACATAAATGAGAAGGCATTTAAGTGTGTCACCAGACTTAAATTTTGCAGCTCAGCCCTTGAGTTCTCCAATTAAACTAAGACCATTCCAAAAATCACTCTGCTCCTGAGCCACCTGCACAAGCACACCGTACATGATGTAGAGCATTTCTCACGGACTGCTGCCTTTCTGCCAGGAGCCCACAGGATGGAGCATCACCCCACCAACTTCACTGTGCCACCAACCACAGCCTGGCACAGGCTGATGTGTTATTATTACATCCCCTATTGAAATGGAAATTTGACTGCAGCATGCAATGCATATGTAGAAGGTAACATAAAATGTATGCAAGATTTTAGAATTATTAAAGAGTTGTTAAAACTGCTTGTTTCCTATGTATTTTTCCAGACAGCTTAACTTCTTCAATATGTCTCCATGTGCTGCACAACAGAGACAAAGAGATGGCAGTGACAGAGAATTCTGCCTTGAAATATTGGCCTAATTTGCTGCAGTACATAGGGACAGCTAAAAATGAAACTGAAGGAAAAAACCCAAACATTAAAAGCAAATTGGATAACCTTTCCCCAAAGTCATACCATTCATCCATTCATTTGAAAAGAGCATATGTTCAATCTGCTCCAGCAGCCATTGATGTAATTTTTGGGATTATAGCTGATCTAAGAGTGGAGCACTGCCAAACACTTCACCTTGTCACATTAGCTTTCCTTTATCTCATAATGCTTGAAAAACAAAAACAAGTTTGTGTCTAACCACCCTTGCTAGGAAACACATCTTGACAGCATTGTTAATTAGACAGACATCCATTGACAAAACCTTTAAACCAACACAAACCATAATGCATAAAAGAAACTAAATCACCCTGGCTTCCACATCTAACTCACATTTCTGCATTCCATCCAAAAAAAAAAAAAACAAACCTAAAGTGCTGCCAAACTAAATTGAAAGGAGAGTAATTGAGGTTTTTTTCCAACTGACAGATGTGTAAATGAACACAATCACTAAAATAAAACCAAGTAAGACACATCACACTATATAAACAATACATTCAACAAGTAAATACATCCTCCAGTATTTCTCCACCATTAATGGGATAGAAAAAAGCAAACTTCTAAAACTCAGGTACATTTTAAATAAGAAATTTTATATCGTTTTAATTAATTACAGTGCTTTCTCTCCACTTTTAATCATATGCTCTTTCATCAAAAGAGACCTTTAAGAGATAAGCAGGCTCAGCTTGTCCAGATTTGATATTTTCTCTTTCCTTCTTTAAGTTTTATTGAAATTCTGTGGTTGTCAGATTATGCACTTTTTCTCATGTTCACCAGAAGGAACATGCATCACTGCTGAACTGTTTTTCTTCTCTTTTACATCTGTGACCTCTTCAGTTACCAGATAAGTCTTTTTTCCACATTGAACTGTCTTTCTGCCTTAACCTCCTTTCCTTTGCTTGTTGAAAGACAGTTATTAAATGCAGGTTAACATTAATTATATATAGAAAAGAGTCAAAATCATTATTTTGCTTGCTTTACATTTTAACACTTGCTTCAGTAAATGGAACAGGAATATACTGGAACACTGCTGCAAATCCTGCATTGCAGACCTGTTGTAAATACAAAATTGTATTGTATTTACAATATTCAGAACAAATTATGTGAGGGATAATTCTCAGTCAGAGGCTGTTGATACTCTACTGGACATGTAACCACTTTATTATTAGAAATTTATTTAAAAGTAACTTCTAAACTACTATGAACTAAAATAATTTACTTACACCCATATATTACCAGAATAGTTAGAACTTAAAGAGAACCAGAACTACCAAAACTACATTCCAACATTATAATTTTAATTTTTCTTGGTTTCATCAAAATTAGCAATAGAATAGAAACAATATCAAACATAAATGTAATGCTTACTTTGGTTGGTTTATTGAAAAGGCAGGCTCCACCTCCATTGTTTAAAAATTCATGATACTCTTCAATATCACACTCAGAGAACTTGCTTGGAAGATAGTACCTAACAGAATAAGGTAGAAGGATTACTTTCTCTTGTGCTTTTTACACTGTATTTTCTTTTTTCAAAACAGAAGAAATACAATGTTATTCTTCAGAAAAAGAATGAAAACAATGCTGTTCAGAATCAGAGTGGCTATCTGTTTGTAAGTCTATCTGACTATTCTATTTCTTTCTATTTGAAAATCCTTCCAGTAAATAATAAGGAAATTTCAACAATGACACAAAGCTCATGGAATGTGAGAAATCTAGAACATTTCACTAAGTTTTTATGTGCCAAACAGCACAAATCTGATTACAGCATGTAGTTCACACAAGCGTGACTTGTTCCACTAACAGACCTGATCTCAGAAATACATTTATTTCCTCCCGTGCAAACTGCAGGAATAAAAAACAGCTTATAGCTTGTTTCTCTCTTAGAGGAAATGGCTCCCCTGACCCACAGAATTTTTATATAATAGAGTTATGCCATTTTAAACATGCTTCTAGCAAACACCACCTTGCATTTCAGCTTCCCTCTGTGTCATGTGTCCCACACAGTAAATTTCAATTGAGTACAGAGTGCCCCCAAGGCCCTGTGTCCCACCTAAAAACAATGTGATGCAGAGAATCTTTGCATGGATCCTTTTCACAGGGAAATAACTTTTCCCAAGGCAACTGCAGTGATCTTTATATTCAGGTCCATAGTCATGAAAGTACTTATGCTTCAAGGAGATTTTGGAGTCTCAAGGGCTTTCCTCTTTCAGCTCACCACTGGATATAAAAATATTAGCCAAAGTGCTATCCTGCACTGCTAGGAGAGATAGCTTCCAAAACATAATTAGCTTTTTTCATCTGTAATGCTCATGAATTTGGTCTAAACACTACAGAGGCTGTGGATTTCGCTGAAGTTCAGCAATAAGCTAGGTAAATACAAGGTTTCTTCATGTACCAAATTATGTGAAAGGTTTGAACTTCAAATAAAGAATTTAAAGGCCCTAACATGGGAATTTATAACTTTTATAAGAATCAAAAATGCCTCTCAGACTGGCTTTTTAACTAACCAAAAATCAGAAAAATCCTACCAGATGTGTTTTCAGGTATTCTAAGGTGAAAAGGGCACATATTCACACTTTTAAAGAGGCTTGAATGAGATATATTTCTTTGCTCAAAATTTTTCTGACCACAAAACTATTGTGAAAATTTGTGGATCTATTTAAAATCAATTAAAATCTGAGCCCTGTCTATATCTCAAACTAGAATACAATGTAATCCATATCTAAAAATAGACTAAAATGTAATTCATGTGCATGATAAAAGACAGGCCTGTATTAAAAAGTGTTGGGGTCTGAATATACTTCAGAAAGTATCAAATTTTATCCACCATCAAAAATTTGCTGATTCACCAGTCATTATGTTAAAATCTCCCCAGTGACACTACACACGGGTATGAAAATACTTGGCCTCCAATGGGGGCAGTTTTTCTAACAATATCGCACAAACTGGGCAGTAAAAAATTACAGAGATAGATGAAAGATTCCAACAAAACACGGAAAATGAGACATGCCTCAGAAATTTGATTATAGGATTTCAAGAATTAGGGTATGTCATTGTTTTTACAACTCAACAGCAATCTTGCATGAGAAAATAAACTATGCCTGCTTCTGCTTCTCTGCAATGACCTGACTTGACTGTTGAGCCTTGCGCTTTCCAAGTTAAATCAGCATTCGCCAAAAATTCTCACATGCCCTTCTCATGAAATCATTTGTTCCCACATTTCTTTGAAGATGTCTCTGTATGGTATATACCTAATACTTTACTTTCTGAAAACTGAGTCATCAAAAATATTCTGATGAATCACACCTTTTTTTTTATGTCACTGTATGAAAAACATGACTATTCTCTAGCGAAATGTCTTACCCCATATCTCCCATTATGCATCCAGACCACATGTCCTCACACTTACATTCACCTGACAAAAAAAAAAAAAAGATAAAATAAAAAGTTACATCTTGAGTCTTGTGAGTCCAAAATAATACAATTTTTATCATAAAAAGCTCACTGTGTTCAATTCCATTTCGTATTTCCAGACAAGTTGGAAAGAATAATTTGCTGGTTTATTGCACACCTTAGTTTAGTTTAAGTGTAACAGTGCACCTTGCCAAAATTTTTCAAAAACTCTAGGTAATTCTGTGCAGTCCTGAGCTTTGAAAATATGTCTTGTTTTTCTTTTCTTCTCCTAAAGGAAACTGCAGTGTTAGCCTTCTGCACCTGAAAATCATGAGTCAGCTTTCTCATCTCCTGTGTGATGATACTCATTTCCAAAATTTTCAGAATTAATAAAAAAGAATCATTTTACTTTTCTATTGATTATTTTTTAGTTCTCTTCTTTGACTATAGTAACGTGATTTTGAAAATCTTCCCTTGGAAAACCCCAAACAATAATTCAGACCAAAAAAAAGCATAGAATGGTCAATGAACACAAGGTAGTACAGCAGGATCTATCAGCTTCTTCCTCTGCTCTCCCTCCCTCCCCTGCCTGCCTCCCTTCCCCATAAAACTCCCTTCTGCCCTGCCAGCTGGGATCACTTTGCTCTGGTATCAGTCCTCCTCTCTCAAAGCTGTGTCTTGCTTTAATCTCAGTAGAAATGTTTTCCACTTGCACGTTCCATAATTTCTTTTACTGTACACATGAACATCAGTTTTTTGCTTCCACTTTAAAAGTACAATTAGAAAGCAAACAAAGCTCTGTCTAACAACCGCATTCTCTTCTCTCCCTACCAAAACAGTGTCCTGCCCTTCTCAGCCATAAAGAAAGGGAGTCACCACTATTATAATTTTCACTTTTACCCTGCCCTTACCTCCACTCAAAAATATGTGGCTGGAAAATGAATACTGAACATGTCTGTAGGATAGAGCATCGGTCCTACATTTCTGAATATTTTAAAATTTGTTATCACATAATCTGCACAAAACCCCCTTAAATGCAGCTGTCTCTCTGCATTATATATTGTTTTTACAATGCCTGAAAAAAAATCCACTAATCAATAGAGTAATTTATCTTTTTAAATGTAGACCACATAAGCACACCCAATCCAGTAAGTCCACACTCCAGTTAATTATCTAAATTGTTTCAAAACTGTATTTTTATTTTAATCATATCAGGCTGGGACTTCATATAACATGGAAACAGGAAGGCAAGGTATTTCTTGGGCACAATGGTGGAGATTAAAGCATTGCAGGTAAACAGGGATAACTAAGGAGCTGAATACTGAGGTTACAGCAGAGAAATCTTAGAGGTAGAGTAGCAAATACTGGATATTTGGGTAATCTACAGGAGAAACAGGGGATTTGGGTAATCTATAAGAGGAAATCAATCAAGGAAAACAGATAAAAAGTTGTATTGTTTGAACTGTTCTATATAACAGTATTGAGGAGGCTCCTCATTATACCCTGATCTAATAATGTATATTCCCACCCTTGTGTCATAAGATGGCAGCCATTTGGTCTGTGGGTGGGACACCAGTCTCTCTGAAATGAATGGGAGTGGCAGGCACCTTTATGGTCTATTTTGGATGAAATGGTGATACCAGTGCTATCAGGAATTACAAGCGAGGGGATACTAGAGCATTCAAATAGAGAAAAATTAGTATGTCAGACTCTTCTCATGTTACTGCAAGAAATAAAAATATTTCAATATTGTGAGAAACAGAAGGAAAAAGTATATATCAGAAAGACACTGATAAGACACTGATAAGATCCTCCATTTTTTAAGATTTTTCTCATGAGACAGAGTGAAAAAGCAAATAAAATTACCACTTAGTAGTTTTCTTCTGTCTGAGAAAATGCCAATATTTTGGGCCAAGGTCTGTGCCAGGGTAACTGCCATTAAGTCTGGCTTTCCAAACTGAAACAAACAAGAAAGATGGGAAAAGTAATCAGTAACACACTGGTATCTCAGATTCAAGTGAAGCTTTTTTCATATCAAGGCAAAAAAATGCAAAATCAGATACACAGCATTAGAATTCTTACTGCAGGGTAGCCAGATGAAAACTAAACACTGGCTTATAGACAAGCTAAGTAAGAGAAAGTCTGTTTCTCTCTTGGCACTGTGGCTAGAAATATGAATGACAGGATATTGCAGAACTTGCTTAAAAGTGTATTTGAAGTGCATTGATTTTATTCATTCATCACTCTTCATTGAAGTGTCCCTTATATAGAGCTGCAGTAAGAGTCTATATCAGCAAAAAAAGCAAAATATTTTGAGGAATATGTCTGCACTAATAAATTCCCTGCAGATAAATTTCCACCACTTTTTGTTCATACCAGTATCTCCACCTACCTCATTCACACCTCCGCCTTTAAGCAAGGAGCAGATTCCACCAGTGTGGGCTACACCACTTCGACTGCTCTGAAATCGACTCCCCCTTTGACAAGAACAAAAAGAAAAAGAAGTTTACCCTGCTCAGTCCATGAGTTTTACACCTGCCTATTCCAGTATCTCCCTTCTGATTTCCAAATGGCATTTGCAAATGCTGGATGCCACCAATACACTGCAAATTATGCAAAAACAAGTGGGAAAAACAGATAACAACTCACAAACCTCACATGACACATTCTGGTTATCTCCAGAAAACTTATACCATCTTCCCTCCTCCTTTTCAGACTACCTAATATAAGAAGAAGGGGACTATTTTGCCAAACGACCTGGATCAGCCCAGCCTCTTGTTTCTTGACATTCTACTGCAGTGAGTGCTTTCTGCTGGCACGTGCTCCAGGCAGGGTTCAGGAGAGGCCACCACGCTCCCAATGCATGGGACTAGTGAAACAACACGTGTCTAACTGGGCACTGCTGATGTGGTAAAACTCAAGGGGAGAGGCATTAGCAGAAGATGCAGAGGTAGCTGAAAGTTCCCTGGAACTCCAGACAATCTCATCCAAGAAGCAGATATACTCTGAGCCTAAATCTAATAATCTCTTTGGTGCTGACCACATGAGCATGAATGACAGCCAGTTACTGGAGACAAAATATACTCTGCTCCACCTGAGAGTACTGATCCATCTGGCAAATTGTTTTTCTCGGGTGAGAGGAGAAAAACATCAAGAAGGGTCACAGTGGGCTAACTGTGGAAGCTCATTCGTAACCACTGTAGCATCACTCCAGCTACCCCCCCCTCCCAGCTTAGCTGTGTTTCACTCGCAGACACAATTGCACAAACTGCTGTTTCTAAACAATCTATGCAATACCACAGTAACCATTGGTGGTGGTGCTACGGATGGCACTGGAATTAGCATTACAGTGGTATCCAGAGTGCCAGCCACAGGCCAAATCAGGCTTTCTTTTGTCCTAGTAAATACACGGACATTCACAAGAACCAGACTTCCCCCTCAAAGACTTTACAATGTCACCAGAGAAATTACAAAAAGGATATGAGAAAACCTGATTCCCATTTAAGAGATGAAGATCTGAGACACAGAGAAACCAAAATCTGCAAGCACCACTTTGCAGATCTTACTGGCTTTCTTCAAGGCAGAAAGCAGTGGCAGTAATTAGGTACATGCAAAATGTCTGAGGGTGGATACTGGGCTTGGGTATCCTGGAACCCTACTGAAGTCATGTGAAGCGAGGTGTTTAGGTTAAGTTTATTCTTACAGCCTCCTAAAACAGTCAGCAGAGAGAAAAAAGGACTCCAACAGAGATATTTATCTGGCATGTTTTGTGTGAATCAAAAATCTCAGCCACATATCTCGCCTGTATTTTTGTACATATATTTTATTATATCAATCTTACTTTCAAAACAATTAAGATACTTAGAGAAAATAACATTCTTCTCAGTTTAGTATTCTTATAGATCAAATGTCTTGGGAGAACAAACTGTTTCGAGGATCTGAAACACTCCAGTAATCCTGCAGCATGCAGGTCATTCAACAAAGTAAAACAGGCCATAGTGCGCTTCAGCAGAAAACCTATTTGGTTTCAAAACCAATGTTCTGCCTTTAAATAATCCATGCTCTACTGCTGAAGAAGTCAACCTCTGAGGTGGAACCATGCATGACTCTTCAGATTGCTGCACTTGTGGAGTAGGTGGTTGCACAGAATAACAAAGGATTACAGCGCATGCAGCTCAAGCTTAGTATGTTAAAACTAAAATAAGAGTCAAGCCTCTAGTTGCACTGGCAGGCAGTTTGTGAATTAATTTTATTCCCACCTCCCCATCTGAAACTTTATCTTCTGAATTATTGTGGATTACATACACAACAGAAAGGAGATGCATCAGCCACTCGTGAGAAGCAACCCCCAAGGAAAGAAACAACCCCAGTAATATAACATCACACAAGGTTACGTACGAAAAAAGGTGAACTGCGTCACTTTTCTCTCTGATAAAATCCCTCCTATATTTCATAAACTCACGTAGAGTCACCAAGGGGTTTTCAGATATGGTGAACTTGTTATCAGTAGCCCAGGTTTCCATGGCAACCAATACTATCCTGGTGTTAAGTTGTTCTTTGTATATCTAGTATATTAACAGAATGAACAAATATATTATGTCAAATAGAACAAAGATGAGGTTTACCCCTTTTTTTAATAGCTTGCATTTTTACATAACTTAATATTTAGATTATTCTAGCACATTTTGCATTCTTGTAGGTGATTTTATCTCCCTTAAAACTAACAAACATAAAAACCAGGTAAAACCAAAATTTTAGGCCTAATTTTTCAATAAGTTCTCTTAGCCTACACAGGCAGAGGTACATAGAAGAAAAATGTGATTTTTGAAAAATTACTACATTCGAAATAGTTCAAAGATTTGAATTTAATGGGTCTTTTATAGCAGCCAGCTCATCCAATGACACACAGGGGCCCTTTTATGTGGAATAATGATCTATAAAGCCATAATTTTTCTCTGTTATATATGTCTACAGGAGTATTTCAACTCCTGCTGGCTGAATCACAAAAAAAAGGGACATCCCTTCAACGCTTTGTTAACACTCTACACCAAATACTTTCAAGCATTTTCTTCTTCTAGGAATACTTTTCTTTTTCTAATGTTTTGCTTCAGGGAGGTGCAAGAGCCAGCAGCTCATCTGATTTATCATATAAATACAATCCACATAGTTCACCTGTATGTCCCTATTCTAACTCATTTACTCAAGTGCACTTTTTTGGAGAAATTTTAACGCATTAGAATTTCAGATTGTCTTTTGGGTTTAAGGTTGTCAAAACAGGGATCCTGCACTAGAAATTGTCATATCTAAGGTGCTCTTTAAAACTCAGACTCAAGGGACCAATCCAGCAGGATACTTAAATGTTTAAAGCCACAAAATAAAAACCCTCTGATGCTTTATGTTAGACAAAGCCTTTAGAGGTGAATGATTGCGGTTCTAGATGAAAATTTGCAATTTTCACATACATTACTATTGTTACTCCATGAACTGACAACTCCCTGCATCTATTGTCAGGAGAATCTTATGACTCATCTTACACGTAAAAGAACATATAGCTGAGCGATACTTACCAAATCAGCCATGTTCACAACTGATTTAGCATAGCTGTTGGTATGGCCGACTGACAAGCGGTGCTTTTTACACTGTGAAAAAAGCACAGACAGCAACAGGTACAGATTCATAAAAAAAAGGTCCATTGCCAAAACACCACGAAGCAAAAAGCAATTATATCAACAATAAAGCCCCTGCACAAGGTTTTGTCTCTTGTGCTTAGTGTAATGTTCATAACCAATAGTAAAAAATTGCTCAGAAATGCACATTACTGATATACTTTACAACAGTTGTTGTGCGCTTTCTTCTTTAGAAAGTGTCCCAGAGTCTTTACTGGAAAATTATATAAGAACAGTAACATTCTGTTACTCTCTTCATTATCATTATTGTTGCCAATTTTTTTAAATTAATCACAAATGCCATTGAAGAAATTAGCAACAAAAATTTACATAGCTGAGACTCCTTAAGATATGTTATCCCAGAAGTGCCTGCATCTGTGTTTTAATCTATCAGATTCCCTTTTTTTTTTCAATTTTCTCTCTTAAGCTGTTTTCTGGTTTTCCTTTTGTATAGTTGCATACTCTATACAGCCACAATAACTGGTTTAAACCACTTCAGCAGTCAAACTCCAATGGCACCTTTACTGAAATTTGTAAGGCAGTGTTATAAAAATTGCACTAAAACCAGCTGTCCAGGTACTCCTATTTGCAGGAGAAAAAAACAAAACAAACAGTTATGAGTGAGCATCATGGGCATGAAAGTCACAGGTATCTCCAAAGAATTTAAGACAAAGTGTACAAGATTTTCAGAAATGTTTTGCCCTCTTGTGCCCTATGATGCTTGATTTTGGAATGAAAATTGTCCATATTTTCTGGAAGTTAGGATCTTTTAGTGGGCAAGAAGTTTTCCACAGCTAGGGCATAGGACAGGCATCCTTTCAAGCAGAAATGCAGGGGAAACCACCAAAAACAAGGAAGTTAAGCCCGCAGCAAATGATATTTCCTTCTCACAACAGGAAATTTTTTGGCTTCTTTGGTCACTGGCACTCACCTCAGAGAATAAGCTCCTAACTGGACTGACTCTTGCAGTAGCTGTGATTAGACAAAATTAGGAAACATTGCCCTTGAAGAAAATCTGCCTGAACAGATAGGAGGATCCCAAGGGAAATGTTGTGGCTTCAGGTCTTTAGGATCAAACACAGTTACATTGATTTAAGGAATTTTCATACAAAATTATTAATTTTAATCCAATAATTTATTCCTGTGTTCCCCAAACTGAGATGGTGAAGGAGTACACTGTCTAAGGACAGAGGCACACTTTTTGTACACTTGTACACTCTCACGGCTATTTTTGCTAATTCAGGTATTGCATGAGAGAACTGCTGCACATTACAGAAGAAATAGACAAGATTTATAGAAATATTTTGATTTTAAAGCCATATGGGACCATAAAAACATCTAATGTTACCAGTTGGATGGGCACTACCAGGCTGAACTTTATCCAGTTACTTCAAGAGGAAATCCATTGCTTGTATTTGAAGCTACCTTTGAAAACTGCAAGTAATGAAGAATTTGCCATTTCCTTTGATATTTCCTTCATTAAATGATTAATAAATCATCTTCACTGACATAAATCTGTGCTTTTTCCCACTTGAATGAGTCTGGCTTTTCTTCACTGTTATTATGTGTCTTTCAACTATGTTAAAAACCGCACTGTATTTTCCCAGAGAAGGTATGAAAGTTTAAAATTACTTTCTCAACATTGATTGAGATGTATCAAAAAAATCTAGCCTCCCCATTCTCACCAGCTGTTGCACAATTGAAATAACTGCACTATGGATTGCTGAGTGCCTGTAACTAAGAGAAATGCTCAGGAAAGCCAGAAAGAAAATCATCAGCTTAAGTCACACTGACGTTAGTTACTTTCTTACCTTCTTTCTGATCCTCAGGCCTAGCTGCATTCTTGATGAAATTAAGTTGCCAAAATTCAAAACCAACTTCATCAATGGTTAATGAAACCATAATTTCTTCTATTAAGGACATACTGAATTTATTCCAGCGTTATAGTGTTCTTTATTGTTATGCTCTCTGGATAAATTAAGACAATTTGATGCTAATTGTAAGATGTTGAAATGTGTCAGTCTTACCATTAGATGATCATTTACAATCATCAACTCAATGTATTTTGTTTCCTCTTCAACTTTACGTGGAATCTGTCGAACCTGTGGAGAGAATGTAACTTAGAGTGTAACAATAGACTGTAACTGGTAACAGACATCTGCACTTAGTGGCTTCCCTACTTTAATAAACAGGGAATTAAGTCTCTGTTTAGAACATTTATTTTGAAACAAAATAAAGTGAGATAAAATAGCTACTTGTCCCTATTGCAAAATGTTACAAAATATATAGGTTTTATTATGGGAGTTTCTGATAAAACTATACTCAAAATGAGCAAAATCATTTTACCTACCTTTTTATTTGTCATATAGCTGTATTTAAAGATTTCCTAATTCTTCAAGTAGGCAATGTCCAAGAGAACTCATAAATGTTTAGCTTACATTGAATACCTCTTTTTGTATTAGCTGTATTGATATAGAGATCTCATGCCAAACCAGCAGGAGCAGCAGGACTCCATCTGGACAAATTAACTCAGCAGACATGAAACAAACCTGACAGCACGTTCCTTATAAACAAGCATATTGGCACATACCTGCCTTTTCCTTCTTTTGTGTCTTGGCCTTACAACAAAATTCTGTGATGTAGTATTCGTCTGCCAGAATTCTAAGCAGAAAACACAGACAAATACATGGAATATTTACAAAAATATAGCCCAGCAATTAGTGACCCTGATGCAACATGACAGTAGTATGGCATTCTTCAGCACTTCAGATGCAGCAACAACTCATTTTTTCAAGTTTCCAGTTAGAAGGGAGGCAAGACTACAGATGCTTCCCAGTAACAGGGCTCTTATTAAAAACTCTACTAGTGATAATCTGGGTCTGTTGAAACAGATGATCTGTGGGTGTCACGCTTCAGAAAGCACAGCAGATGTTCTATGCCAAAACTTCACCAATACTGGGCATGAAATATTATTAGCATAGTGCTTCCATGCAGTGAATCACATTTTCAGGAATTCAGCAGACATTCACAGAGCTCTTGCAATAGCTACCTAAATTAATAAGAAGAGCATGGAAGGCAGAATTAATGCTTTAAGACGATTATATTCACAAAGCAAAATATGTCAGAGTTGGGAGAAACCTTACAAGATTCTGGCAATGCTCACTTACCAACACAATATTCCTCCTTGCTAATCCCTCTGTGTCTTTAACTTCTTAAATCTCTAATCATAGGCATCAAGCAGTTTATTCTTTTGCCAAATCCTTTTCACCAAATCTATTACTAGCCCCACATGGAAAAGGACACATCATAAACTAAGCAGAAGATAACTCTTGCTCTCACCCTTTCAAATGTCCAAGAAGTAATTTTCCATCTTTAATTTTAGATTCATAGTCCCTGCCTCTCTTTTCTCTATACAAAATAAAGCTCTTTCCTTATCTTGTATAAATGTGTTTCCTATTCGCATAACCCCAAGAAGATCTTTTTGATTCATGCAAATTCAATGTTTGCAGTTTCTTAGTTTGTAATAATGTTTCTCCTTTCACTGCTTTCCCTTTTTTGTGCTTTCTGAAGCTTTGGGCATTCTTTCAGTTTCAAGAAAACTTCTTTCAGTGATTCAATGATTTTACCAGTCCTGCAGAGAAGTAGTCCTATAGTGTTTATAAGACACCCCTATCATGCTATAGGATTGATGGAGCTGTGTAAATTAAGAGACTTCCAGTTCACATATCTTTGTACACAACTTCTGATTGTTTTACAAATTCCTGGCCAGTTCAGTTTTGCTGGTGAGACAGGCAAGTTTCTCACAGCTTCACTTCCTGCTGTACAGTAATTGTACAATTTCTGCATGAGGTTCAAAAATAGGATTAAAAAACATGCTGATAGGAATTTGACAGGGCTGCCATATCAGCAAAATCTTAAAACACAAAGCTGAGTTGCCCATCTGACAAGACATTGCCAGGCTAAGTGATAATTTTAACCAGGAGTGGCAAATTACTAATAAGGCAAACCAGGAAAACAAAGCATGACTAACTGGTATTGTCTTGGGTAAATGAGGGACTATGGTGTCAT
Source organism: Calcarius lapponicus (assembly GCA_039654755.1). Classification (NCBI taxonomy): domain Eukaryota; kingdom Metazoa; phylum Chordata; class Aves; order Passeriformes; family Fringillidae; genus Calcarius; species Calcarius lapponicus. The sequence goes on from CM077464.1 coordinate 26,086,487, forward strand.
TTTGGTATGTGAGGTTTGCAGATACCCTTTCACAGAGCAAGCTAGACAATTCCAGGCTCTCTGCTTAAAACTGTTTTCATGGTTACACCAAAGCACTTGAGAACATTCTTTAGAAAAAAGACCAAGGATAAATTAAATCACACCTAAGCTCCTTATTTATTGGTTAAAGACCTGCAGACTCTTGAGCTTTCAATGATGAGAAACTAGATCCTGGAAACCTTTTTATAATGCTTTTGATTATGCTTTATGTATGTTAATTAATTTAGACTCTGTTCTAGTGCCACACAACTGGATCTCAACCTGTCATTTTTGATTTCATAACATGCTTAATGAAACTGGTAAAAAAAAACACTTTTCAATCAATAAAATAATAATTTACAGTATGTATATAGAGTCTCAGATAACTTTACCAGCAAATGTGCTTATTTCACTCACAATCAGAAGTCAGTCATCTCTAAGGGAAATGATGCAGCTATTACCATTAGCACACATTAACACTGCCTTATAACTCACAAGATGGATAGATGCACACAGGTTGCATTTCCAGCCAAAGACCCTCAGGCAAAAGAACACAACCAGCAAAATCACAGGGAATGTTGATAGCTGAGAGATACTAGCAGATATTTTGATGGGAATATATTACCACAAAAAAATGTAATGGAGATTCACAAAATCGTAGGATCATCTTGATTTGAAAAAGATTGCTAAAATTGAGTCCAACTGTTGGAACTCAGTACATCCCTCTGGGTGTCCAGAGTTGCCAAGGACCCCAACAGGGGGCTCGGAGACCCTGGCATGCTGCCCAGAACACCTGGGGATTTGATTTTGACCCTTGGAGCATGTTGCCAACTTTGTATGAGGACATGAAAGTCATACAGGTTTGAATAGTGTAATAACAAAATGATCACAGGGTGGAAATGTAGATTTTAGGATTTTTGGGATGGGGGTTATGGGGACAAGATGGAGGAATCTGGGCGTATCTAGCCTTTCTTCTTCTTCTTCTTGTTCTCCATTTTGTGCAGTGATGTTGGCACTTTGGGAATGGTTTAGAGTAGAAGTGCACTGTCTAACATAGGTGATAGGTATTGGGAATTAAGTGTAAATATGTTTCACGTAGTTTGTAGTATAAAAGGACAACACCGCCCCGAGGACAGTCAGAGTGCCTATGGCTGCCCTGCAGAGCAGATCTCCACTGGGCAGAAAGAAAATTTTATAGAAAAGAATTAATAAACAACCTCAAGACCGAAAAGTGAAGAGTTCAAACTTGTTCTACAGTCAGGCGGGCCGAAGCAGAGACATCCTACGCATCTTGGGGCAGCAATTATCAACAGCAACCTGAGATCCAACCATAAATTTAGTACTGCCAAGTCTCACTAAATCATCTTCTTAAGAGTTGTATCTACATATTTTTTCATGTGATCCCAAAAGAAAAGGATATCCGTTATGTATTATTTGAAAAACAGCACCTTTGACAACATATTATTATCTAAAATCATGCCAGGGCATTGTAGATCTCAACAGAGATTGTGAGAAAAAAGAGCCTGGTAAATACAAGGTCAAATGCTCTAAGCAAGCCAAGTCATCTGCCCAAGCTTCCTTATTTAAAATTCTCATTATTCCTCAGATCATTGCAACATACAGTAAAATAAATTCTTTTCTGCAACAGCTTATGAGATTTTTCTTAATACCCAGGGAGCAAAAAAATGTATAAAGTACATTGCTATTTAACTGGGATAGAATAGTGTGTGCTTTTACTATCACTGATACTGAGTAATCCCTACCACTTGAATTTTTTCCCTTTCTAACATCAGTATTGAAGCTGGTGATCTATCCAGTTCATTCCTAATGTAGTGGAAATGCTGAGTGGAAATCTTACCTCACACACACACTCTTCTAAAGATAAGAGAAAAATCCTGACTTCAGGAAAAATCTCCTTAGGCCAGTCAAATTGATAAATTATGAGAGTAGCTATGATGATATATGCCAGCACAGCGCTTGCAACTGCTAATAATAATTTTGTTGTAGTACTTTCAAAAAATCAATCACAACAGTACTAGTAGCAATTAACTGTAAATGTTAATTAAAGAAAAAAAAGTCAAGTCAAGACAGCAGTCTGACCTCTCCAGACTGGCAGGGAAGAAGCAGAGATACTGGTGGAGCTCTCATCCTCTGGAGCTGCGACGTGCATGGAGGATGACTTACAGGCAGAGATAAATTGAATAATCACAGACAAAGAAAAATTGTGGGTTTCCTAATGAGAATATAATATTATACTTGCACTGTAATTTTCACTACAAACATCAGAAACACCTTCTCAAACAATTTTACAAAAACAAATATGAGCATGTGGGAGAGTAGACTATGAATAGCCTATTTCTCCACACATGGGACCCTAAACATAAAATGATGGAAGATTATCACCCTGTACCTCTCATCCCCTTTACAAATACTTGCATAACTGAGAATATTAGCACTCTGCAACCTAATTTCCTTTTTAACCTTTTCTACAATCCTGTGATTCTAATTCAATCTAGATGGCAACACGTTCCCTTATGTCACGTGCTGGGCTTTGACAGCAAAGTCAGCAACTATCTATTTGTTATCTGTAGTAAAATCAAAACTGTACAAGCATGTCTGGATTTTTGTGGGAAAACAAATAAACAAAACAAGACCATGAAGCCCTAGTTTGACAGCTTTTTGAAAATCAAGAAGCTTTACTGGAGGTGAAACTGAAGCATTTCCTTGCAATTAATCCCTTTTCATAATTTTAAAAGAAGAAAACAATTTTATTCCATAATCTTGAAAACATAAAATTCACTATTAGGAAATCTTATAAAACAGCTTATAGATAGTAAGTATCAACACTAGCAGTGTCTTAGTTTAACAACCTGAGACAGAAGATTTATTTTAAACTCAGTATTGGTTGCATTATTTCCAATCTTTTGAGTCAAGAAAATGTAATAAATTATGCACTCTACTATTTGGCCTTATTTTCAATAAATTGCTCTCATTACACTATCATCTCTGCAAGCACAGCTAGTAAGCCTGTGTAAGGTGCAGGTACACAGGAAGTTTTGTGACACAGAAGTCACTGCCTTGCACAAAAGTCATGAGCCTTTTGTGCTCATGTCCCTCCATCCCAACATTGCCTCTGCCTTGCCTGGTCAATCATCATCCCAGGACAGGAGGCACTAAGCTGGGACACTGGTTTTGTTTGGATTTGGATTCCTTCTTCAGAACTGAAATTAAGGCAACCAGATTGTAGCAATTCCCTTTTTTTTTTTCTTTCTTCTTTTCTCATTAGCTCCCTGAATGATTCTACTTTGCTTAACAACTGGCAAACCTGCACAAACTGCACTCCAGGGATGGACCCATCTGTGTGCAGTACTCAGCACCTTAAGATCTCAGATCCAAATGCTACCATAGGACAAATAGTTTGTAACAAGATAACAAAACATCTGTAACTCTCCTGAAGAAATCAGACTGGAGGTGGTTTCTACCAAAACGTCAGTGTCTACGAAGGACATTTATGTTTATCTAGGATATGCCTTGTAGGGCAGGAAAACACATCTGTAACAAATCCTTGACAGAATGGGGATATGTCACAAATACTGCAATTTTAGCTTCAATTAACAAGCCATTCTCTCAGATGAAAACCCATTTTTTTAAAAAAACCTTTCTCCCTCCACACAAGATGGAGTTTCACATTTATCACTATAAGTACTTGAAACCACTTCTGCCACCAAATTCATCTGCACTGAAATGCATGGCCCTCATCATAGCCAGCACTGTGAAAGATGCTGACCAGACTGGAGATCAGTCATTGAACAGAAATGACATTGGGAAATTTCTTGTCTCCCAGGCTTATGCTCACTCCATGGTACTCACCCTGTATCTCAAAACCAGAAAAACTCATGAAAAGTTATCAGCCACCATCAAGGTGGTGTTTATTTTCATCACCTCTAGGCTACCTCAGTCCTTTCCTCTCTACAGCTACCAGCACATAATTCAGCCCATAGACCACATGACCTGTTAAGAGAAACACATATCACAGTGTGAAGGTCTAGGAGAGATTTCATTCATTAGATTCAGGATTTTTTCATCACTTCATATTCTTTCCCTATGCTTTCACTGTTTCAAAATGGGGGGGTTTCAGTGGTTTTTTTTTTAATTTATTTGGGTAAAAGAAGGTACATATAACAAAACAATATACTCTCAGAAGATAATCTATCAAATATAATCAATAAATTTGGCCTTAGAATAAAACACTCAATAAGTCATGAATACTAAAAAATCATACCAGATGGCAGGTCGACTGAAGGAAATTCAAACAACTTGGATTTGTAAACAGAGTGGAAATGGAAGTCATCCTGAAATAGTAAATAATTGCCCATATTACATCAGGAAAAATTAATCCATCTCATGAGCATTAAACAGACAATTCCAAAGGTTCTTGTTACCCAACACATAGCCCAAAGAACATGCAAGTTGCAAAGCACCATTACTCTACATTCTTCTTTTCCCAGCTGCAATGTGATGGCCAATGCCACATTTAAGCACTTTTTATATCTGAGTACCTCAAACACAGTGTCTGAGCACACAGAGTTAGGCCTAAATTGGGCTCCCAGAGCTGCTCAGGTAGAGTCAATGAAAGTCCTAGGAGCTGCTGAACTGGAGTCAAGGCAGAACCAGGAGCAGGGTGATATAACAAACCCAGAGCAGGAAGTGCCAGGGAAGGGCACTGGGCACTCACAGGCTCCAAGGGACCCTCCTCTAGTGCTGCAGTGCTCTACTGCCAAGAGCTACAGAGCACACACATAGACACATCACTGTCTAATTCTTGCAGGTCTGCCTTTGTCTGTGAAGATGGAGTTTCACATTCAAGGTAACTGAATTGGGAATGAGGGGATGACCCTTTGGTCCCACGGCCTTAAGCCTACCCTGTACCCATGGATGACTGTACTCAAAAAAACACAGCAGGACTACTGCAAGTTCTACTTACATCTGAAGTGTAGTTTTCATCTGGTTCAATAAGGTAAGTATGATTTCCATCATAGAACATCCCACTGTCAAGAGCAGGAAATGTAAATACAGATTTAATAAAGAAACACTAGTGCAACATGGAAGTAACTTCTTAAAGTTATTATATTTCAAAAATTTAAATATTTGGGAAAGGAAGAGTTTAAAATGCTTTCAGGAACTGAATGCAATTCTGGATTGCATTTGTTTCTTCACTTCAGAAAGAAAGATTTTCTCCTGTGGTGAAGCAGACTCTTCTTTCTTCCACAAACCTTCTCTACAACACACATAAACAAAAAATGGACTAATTTAACCAACTGAAAATCCAGTTCAAAACCCCCACTCCAGCACAGGAGATGTTTATCTGCAACAGATAAATAAGGGACCTGTCTTTAGGAACACATATTTGGAGCATATGCATAGCTTTCCCCAAATAAAATGGTATTGAATGAAATTTAATTATGCTTAAATTTTAATGAGTTTTTTATTAACTCTTTCCTCAGCATTTCATTTAAAGAAAGTGTTGATACAAATATTACTCCGTAGGAGCAGAAAAACAAATGTTATTTCCTAAACCAATATATTCTGATCTTCGACCAAACCAGAATATTTTTTAGTAACTTTTCCTTTATTGCAGTGGCATACACACATGGGTAGGATTAGGCTGTATTAGCATGTCCCTTTCAAAGGGTCACTACTAAGGTGTTTAAGCTTGGCCCTAAATATGAGCTGTAAATTCAAATTTGGCACATAGGGCACAACAACAGCATGAAAGTGAGATTATTTATTTACTTACGTTACTGTTAAAAACCCCCAAAACAAACAGGAATTACAAGCAACAAAAGCAGATCCTTCTCTTTTTTCTTATGCAGCATTTTTATCAGCAAAATTGACATTCACAGAAGTAACCTGGGTTACTGACTGTATAATATATATCAAGTATGAGCATAACTACAATGTAAAGCTGCTTCACCTGTCAAATTACACATGCCTATTCTTTAGAAATAAATACTGTCTATACAGTTTAAGCAAAATATTCTAGCATCTGCTGGAGCTTCTTTGCTTGGAAATAAGACAAGACTGGGGAAGATCCTGTAGCTCTTTATCAGTTTAAACTTCCTTCCCTCTAATTACAACTTTAGTTGAGCAGGGTCTGCAAGTTGAAGCACTGTCAGCAAAGAGCTTCTCGTGAGACTGCTGCTCCCAGCAGCACCGACCTCTGATCAAGTCACTCAGCAGTGACAAGAATAATAGTCACAGCTGACCTACAGACCTGACCTGCCCACTCAAAGCATTCATGGCTCTTTTCCCATCAGCTACCATATACCTAGTGCGCTCTGAATAAACCACACGCTCATAGGTGTGTGAAAGAGAAAGCAAAACATTTCAAAGCCTGCATTTTGATGATGTGTGTTCTTCAGACAATGACATTTGTAGCCGTGACAGTGGGATTCACAGCAGGGACCGCAGTTTTTGCGTTGGCCACCAGCCGGCAGCAAGATCCCAGCCGTGCCCGCTGCTGCGAGTCGCGCTCAGCGCAGCTCACTCACATCCCAGCAGCCGCCGGCCTCTGCACCCAAAGCCTTTCTTGGGCTAAATCATAGGAAACCCTGGTTACTGCATATCCCCAGACAACAAACAAAACAAAAATCCAAGCAAAATGGCTTGCTCGAAGTTAAGGTGGAAGAGATAAATTTGTCATTAGCCAAGTCATTAAGAAGACATCCATAATTTCAGGTGTTCTGTCAGCCGGATGTGATCGATTTAACTCATAATAGGAAGGATGCAAAGCGGGCATTACTAAAAAAAGAACTCGTAACTTATGATTAAAAAACCCCAACATTTTTCCACCTGTATGAATAATTCTGCTGTTACTGGCTGAGATCTAGAGGTACTAACATGCAAAATAGGAGGCTGGTATGACCTTTAGAAATATGAAGCTTGTTATTCTCTTAAAGGCATCTGTTCTGCCTTGTGTGCTTCCTAAAATTCATGAAAGCAAAGCTCCTGCCCCGCAGACCTTACAGAAGACAACTCTGCCCAGCTATCCTTATTCCAGCAAGATGCTCCAAAGTGGGGCTGAAGTTAAGGAGCTCTGATTGCCAGTGTGGGTTTCTAGTAATTACTTATCATTTAAAATCAGCTGTGTAGGAGCTAGTTGCAATGAGGGAAATGCAGTGGCAGAGAATGTGAGTTTAATACAGCTCAGGAATCATTACTTTCTCATACTGGATGTTTGAAATACCAGCCTGATTAGAGTAAGCTTGTGTCAAAGAACTCAGCTCAAACTTTATTATATCAGGGGGAAAAATGGAAGTGGGGTGGGGAGAGGAGACAGGGAGATATCTTTCAAGAGAGAGCTGAATTATACAATGAAAAAAAATGCATCATCTATCATGTAACTTAGAAGGGACCAATTTGGATATCAGGCCATTGAAGAACACAGAGCAGCAGAACAGTCAGTTTTAAGCATAAACTCACAGAAAGAGGGCAGGAAAAGACATATGCAGGCTCTCCTTTGTTCCTGCTTTTTCTCCTAGGAGTTAGCAGGGGCCAAGACCTAATGGATCCCTGCTAATGGAAGCCATGCGGTGCCTCAGGGTGCATTAGGAAGCTACTATTTTTAGGCTCACTGTCCATGCTTCAAACTGGGCTCAAGTTTCTTAAGCTGCACAGCTGTAAATCAGACAAGTGCAAGGATGACAAGTCTTCTGCATGCATTCTCCCCTTCATAACAAAGAATATACAACTATAAAAGAATGACAGTATTCAAATAAAAGTACTTATATGACTGATACCAGAACTACAGAATAATTGCAGATAGACATTCCATCTGCTAAACCCTGCTTCCACAGAAAAAGGTAAACCTCATGTGAACTCCACACAGGCACACTTAATGCCATGACTTTTCAAGCTGATGTCAGTATTAGCAGTGCTGAGATCCTGTAACTCCCAGATGTGACAGGCACTTGGTTGATCTGAAAACCTGACTAGCACCATTCAATAGTACCAAAAGTAATCAGGTCCAAAAGCTGTACAGTCCATACACAGCTTCATGTAACCTTCACTTGACAGAGGATTTATTTATAAGTAAAATTATGTACTTTAAAGAAAAATTATTGCAGCCTCATACCTTTTCTTCTAGATTTTTCAAGATTTTACTATATGCAAGTTATTACCCCATACACACAGCTTAAGGCCAGAAATTCTGTTAACAAAAATGGATAATGCAAGATAAATCCTAAAGTGACATTTTTTTGTAAAGATACTTGAAAAGAAATAAAGTATACATCATTATAGCAACAAGAAAAGAACACAATTTCCAAATGATTCATTGGCATTGTTTTTATTTTTGTAGAATAGGATGTTTTCAGCTACTTCTACTCTTCCATCTCTATAATAAGTTATCTTAAAACAATACCTGGCCACTACCATTAGTCCTGAATTTAGAAAAAAAAATTAAATTCTGAAGATTTTTGATTACTTAATATTGGTGACAAAGTAGTAGGAAAATAAACAGCACTTATTTTACTATATACATGTATTATTTTACTATAAACAACTTGATTTGGCTGAAGAGAGTGATAAACAAATGTCAGTAAAAACAAAACAGCAGACTTACTGTAATCCATGGCATGTTGACAAGGCAACAAATGATACAGAATTTCCTCGAATTTTTCCCTGATAATAGCAATGTTCTCCTCCCTGAAATTGGAAATTGAGACTGTAAATTCATGGGACATTCCACAGCATCACACTCTCCATCCTGTCAAACACTGCTTTTTCATAAACACTTTCCCAAGCCATTGACATGGCACCAAGAACTGACTATCACTCATGTAGGAATTCATCCCATCTTCTTTGAGCCTTGGTTTGGTACTTAGACACACACCATCATCTTGAAACTGTACACCAAATGGTGTATTTCACAATTTCAGTGTGAAATCCCTGACATCCTGAGATGGATTTCAGAGACAAATTACTCTAGAAGTGCTCATCTTCTTCACTGACTAGAAAAAGAGTTGGAAGTAGGGGGCTTAGACTCCACATCTGCTCTGCACATGACTACATCAGACAGGATGAGCTCTGCTCTGAGGGTAAGGCAATTTCCTTCTTCTAAGTAGAAAGATATGCTAACAAAATAATAATAATTCTTGATTGAAAAAAAGACCAAAGCAGAAGTAGTCACTAGTGCTCCAAAGCTAATGGAACCTCCAAGAATAACTAAGTAGTAAAGGAATACAATGAAAATTAATATTTGCTGCTCCTCTTCTGCAAATAAAATGTTTACCTTTCTAATAAAATCCAGCTGACTCTACTCCAAAAAATCCCACCTGGTTTCACTGTAATAGGGCTTTCATTGATAAGCCCTACTACACATGTGACAAATTTATTCAGTATTGCACAATATCAATATTTGTATGCAAAATTAGAAAAACAATTCAAACATCCCTTAAATTCTCACTGACAACTACTCTTCAGAATAGCTTACCTATTAGTGTCTCACCAAATTCAGCTATGCTGCAATGCACTAACATTGGTTAAAGGACTATGAAGATTTTCAGTACTTTTCTTTTTTAATAGCATTTATTTGCAAATACTTCTTCCAGCAAATGAATGAATATTCTACCTAGCCTAATGTACCCAGCCCTGTGAATATTTATGTCCATTTACCAGAGGGAGGGAAAGGCATTATAATTACAGATGTTTCAGAAGCTAGTGGTCACTTGCATGATGCATAGCACAGTCATTTTAGACATCTGACATTAAATGCTTTTGGATTTTATTTTTCAAATACTAAAAAAAAATTAATCAAGATCAGGCTAAAGGTAAGAAAATATGTAGGCTATGATGGTAGTTTTGTGCTTTGATCAGGAAACCCTGTTCTGTTTTCTACAAGATGTGGAAACCATTGTTGAAAGCAGCTACAATGCACGGGTGCCTCTGGTTTGAGGTGCACTCCTAAGGAGAGTACAGGAGCCTGTTTGTCAGAGCACAGCTGCTCACAGGAAACAGCCTTGATCTCAGCCTGGTCAAAGAAAGCCCTTCACCACACTGACCTGCAGAGTGACCACCATGCTGCCCACCATGGGCACCCCTCTGCCCAGATGTCTCAAGTGACACTGGTGCCACACCAGTAGTGTTTGACTCCTCGTCTCACAAGGGCAAGAAGCTCTGGGGCTGACTCATCCCAGGCTACACCAAGGAGTGTCTGACAGCAGGTGTAGCACCCATCTCCCCTGGGCCAGCATTTCTTATGACTATCCAGAACTTGGGACACCGATCTAGTATCAGTGAAAAGGAGATTGTTTTAATTTCTGCTTTGCAGTCATGTACATTTTAGCCGCCAATACCATAAGTTAATTTGATTTCAGAGAGACTATATCCTTCTTTGTCTTTCCTGAAATCTTGGCTCATTTTCTCCATTTTATCCTCTTTTTCTACACCTATTTACTTAAGCTCTCTTGACTTGAGATTTTCTTTCTTTCAGTCAGTAGGGTGTCCCCCACTACAGGATCATGGAACTGCTCAAGGCTTTCAGGTCCTTTTGGAATATATGAATAAGAAGTAAACAAAGAGAGACTCATGTTAGCAAATAACAAAACTAAAAATCAAACTATATGGATGATCTAAAACCTTATGAGAAATAAAATACTCTCTAAAGAGAATTCTTGAAGTAGTATTCCTGTAAAAGACATAACTGGAATAAGTGCATGGATATGGAAATAATACTGAAAAGACCATCAGTAGGGAGTTGTACAGGCTTCTAGCTGTGGAAGGAATTTAGAGTAATTACACAAATTGGTTTGTTCTCAGAAAATGTAGTTAATATGTACCAGAAATAGAATCTCAGGCTCCATTAGTTTGCAAAACCATGTCTTTTCAACCAGGAGGAACATTTTTTCATACTAGGAATCCAGACTGTGGCTCAAAAGTGTGTTTTGATCTTTCAAATGAGAATCAAATAAATGTCCCATGACAGTACCTCCAAATTAATTTATTCTGTAATAAATCCATGGGAAAAAAATTATGCATACAGATCTAGAAAAGAAAAGTAAAACAAAAACAGCTCTAAATTCTTGTCTGGGAAAAATACAATTGAGATACACAAATTGTACTCTATTTAGTCAAATCAGTTAAACTCAACAATCTACTACAGCTCATGGTAATTCTGGTGGAGATAGAAATACACCTCTGATCTCAGTCTCAGGGACCAGTTCTTATCACTACAAAACATTCCTTTCTTCTATATGCTAACATCCAGGAGACATTTTTTATTTATGTACTTATGTTCCTATCGTTATAACATAAATCACTGCAAACCAGTTAATAAAATTAAGCTAAATTTTTTTTTTCACTTCTTTAAATGAAGATAGTTTTTTTTCCAAGTACTTGATGCATGAAGTTATCTGAGGTGGTTAGAGCATAGTGCTAATAACACCAAGGTTCTGGGTTTGACCCCTGTATGGGTACTTAAAGCCACAAATTCTGAGAACTGAAGTGTTCAGGAAACCACTGGATGTGGCACTCAGCATCATGGTTTAGTTGGCATGGTGGTGTTTGGTCAAAGGTTGGACTTAAAGAACTTGGAAGTAATTCCCAACCTTAATGAGTCTGTGATTCTGTAGTTCAGTACTGAGAGTCAGGACACATGAAGACACACTACAGGGCAGGTTTTTTCAGCATGTGTAATTTTGGGCAAGATGTTTACTGTTGTTGCTTCACTATAGTGCTGAGGCTGAAATTGTGCTGGTTTTGACAGGTACTAAATCTGTTTGATAGCAGGTGGTGCCATAAAATGCACTGTATTAGAGGAGAAATCACAGTATGTGAGAGACCTAAGACCACCAAACACTAAATATGATCACCATATCTATCTTGTTTTACTCTGCTCTTGGAAATACTCCCTGAAGGACTGGGGTTGTCTCTCTTATCTACAGGTATCTTCAGCAAGCTGAAAAAAAAATCTTCATTTTTTTCCTAAAAATATTCTGGTCCCATATGATAATTAAGACTTCCCTTAAGAGTTGAAATTAGCACCAACTACAGTTCAGTCCAGAACATCAAGGGTCTTTTGTGAAGAGCTATTGGCTTCCTGTAGCTAACAGAGCCTCTCTCTGTTCTCTCAAAAGCAATAATTGCCCATCTCAGCAAATCAAACCTCCACACTGGCCTTTGCCAGCTACTGGAGAACAGTTCAGTGTAAGATGAGAGGAAATCAGACTGCTCTTCAACATATGCCAGCCATAAGTCTGAGCAGCACGTTTACCCACTTCTGCTCTAAAATTGAACCTGGTCACTCTAGAGTCTGGGAGAAAATTGGGCTAAATGTCATCTCCTATGAGACAAGGTCAGCCTGGTGACAGCAGCTGTGACACAAACCTGCAACACACATTTGCCTGCAAGGCAAATTTTCTGCCAGTGCCCATAGCACTCTGTTGTCCATTTCCTTGGATCAGTAAGTTATCCTTCCTGCATGAACCTTCTCAATGTGAGGGACAACCTACTGGTGATGTCTGAGGGCAGTACAGAAAATAGAGATTTTTAAAAAGAAGTTTATTAATTTGGAGAGATAAAAATTTAATAAAATCCTACCAAAAAAAGAAACAAAAAAACCCCAAACAAACAGAATTGCCCCGGGGTCAATTAAAACAAGTTAATCATTATTATAGTTGTCAATTCAAAAGATAGCCTTCATCTTGATGCTTAAGTTGGATAATTCTAGCAAAATCCTGAATTAGGGCTATTTACCCTGTGAATTGCTACAGTTCATCTCTAACCAGATGCAACCCTTTTGCCCATGTCAGTACAAGTCTTCTTGCAACCTGTTGGGTACATAGCGTGGCAAAAATACTAAAAAATGGTAAGACACAGATGTCAGCAATGCAAATAAAATCTGTTCCTATTTTTATTCTTTAAGATAGTTCTTCCCTGCTTTGAGAGGCATCAGCTGCTGAGCAGACACAAAAGAGATTAAAAACACATTAACCAGTACTCATAATAAAGGGTGAAATAAGTAAAGTGAAAGAACAGTCCCAACAGTCATTAATGGCAGCAGTTCACTCTTCTCTGCAGTCACAGTGCAGAAAGCATCTGCTGACCATACACTGACAGGGTTTGTTATTCGCCTCAGAGACACTGTGACCTTCCCAGGGGAGGAAAATAAGGATGCACATTCATCTGCTTTCTACATTGGATATCCAAGCAAGCCATTTTCTGCAATTAAGAGAGGTGCTGGCCAGTAAAATGCATGCAACAGTCAGGCACTGACCTTAAAATCAATACCTTCTTTCTCCTACATATTCCTGTTTTAACACTCTTTAAAACACAGGAAAGGAGATTGCTGGTTTAATTCAAATCCTAGTAACATATCTCCCTCTTTCCTTGCAGCAGAAAGTTCCCAAAAGGCCAGCTAAGGCTCAAGCCACCATTCTGTGAATGCTAGATAATGATGAGCTGCCAGATAATGATAAGCTGTTTAAAGGGCTACCTATTGTGGGGGCACCAGTTACAAAAATACATAACTAATGCTGCACAATCAACAGCAAAAGGAAAAAAAGTGTACCCTCGCTTGCTGACTTCTATGGCAGAAAACAGCTTGTTATGAATGGGTTTCTATTAGTAAATAAAAGAGTCAAAATGGCACTTTGACCTGTGTAACTGCAATGAGAGAAAACATAATTTAATTGACACGTACTTCAGCAATTGGCAGGGGCCCTGCTGTGCTGAGCCCTGAGTTCAGCTCTTGCTCAGCTCAGTAACAACTCCAGGGACCTGGCACCACCTCTTTGCAGAGTAGTTTCTGGACTGCAGTCTCCTTAAAGCCAAATGTTCTGAAATTGTGAACGGTGCCCCCCTTTGTAGGAGGATGGCTATCACATGTGCTCACATAGCTCAGAGCCGACACGCTGTGGTGACTTTACATTATAACTCTGCTTCAGTTTCTGAAATCAGAGATATGGATTCTAAAATTAGGATAAGGCACAGCCGCTTCTAAGCCTTCTCCACAAAATGCCCATGTTTAAAGACTGCTGGCAGCACTCATAACAAACAGAGACACACGTGTATGTGACAGGATCCTGCACGCAGGCGACTCGCTCCAACTGCCATCAGTGACTCACGGCAGGAGCCTTCAGCAGATGGCACAAGATATCAGCCCAGCTTCCCAGTTCAGAGGCCAAATGAGGGTTGTGTTTACTGCCCAGTAGCTATGAGAGAAGATGCCCCACAAAACACTGCAGGGTGGGGACGGAGAGCTCATGCCAACGCAACACCATCTGCTCTGGAAGCTGCCTTGGCATCTGCTTGGAAAACAAACTCTTGCCTTGACTTACCGGGGTGTTAGGGGGAATTATTTTTTATTATCAGCTGCCAGGCAAAGATGAGGCAGAGGAGAAAAAGTTACCTCTTCCTGCCCACTCTGTTGCTGTCTTTAAGACAGCTCTTGTAGCAGTGGCTGGTGTCTCTCAGTCGTGGCACACAAGTCATTTAAATGATAGTCATTTTGCCCCACTCCTGTGTTTCTGTTCCAGGGAAATGGAAGGAAACATTTTAAAGGACAGTATGAAAATTCCTTGTAATCTACGTATTCTAATCTGCCACATCAGCTCATCAGTTTACCCCAAGTCTGAAGCCAAGGTGTAAGAATTTGATTTACAAGATTACTATAAACACAACACCTACATGGATACCAATCAGTCAGCAGGACATAAAGTTCTGAAGAAAATAGAAAACAATACAACTCTGATATCCTTATTGGCTCATTATTTCTGAATGACAGAGCTTTCTCTCTAAGTGAAAATTTACAGAGCTTAAGGCTGTGTCTAGAAACATTAACCTACTGTTTATAATACAGTGCCAGTTTGGTATCCATAGGCAACAACAGACATGTCTAGACAAAGCTACTTACAGAAGTCAAGATGAAGAAAGTAAAGATGTCAAGCTAAAGCCCACTGCATGGAAGCACTCCTTCAGAAGTACAGCAGCTTCTGTTTGCTTAGCTTAATTCCCCCTCAAAGGGATTTAGTTAAATCCAAAAATATACTTTTATTTTTTTAATAAGAGCATCTACAAAGTGATTTGATGTTCTTTAATGTTACAGCAGTAATTAATTTCTCTTAGCCATACTCAGTCCTTGTATGGTCTGAGATTACAGAACGCTTGGTTGCTACAAACCATTCTCTGGCTATGGATGCTGTATGTTGTTGCAGCTTGTGGAAAATAACTCATGAGGTGCACAAAGTCAGACAAGATTTTTCTGCAAGTCCAAGCTGTCCTCCTTCTGGAACAAGACAAAACTGCATCAGAGCACTCAAGAGGTGACTTCTGGTGGTCACACAGTTGCTTGACTTGCCTCTTCAGTAGAACCACCCACCCTCACTGGGGTCCACATCCAGCAGAAATTTACTTTTTAATGTACAGTGAAATGTACTTTTTAAGCTCTGGAAGACTTCCACTTTCTGACACTTTTCCCCTGCAGGACTAGTTAAACCCACGGGATTTTTTATTTTTTTACGTCACAAAGAAAAGGGAGACAAGATAATTAAACCTGCAAAATCCTACATGAATCATGATCTGAGATTCATTCTAGTGTAGTATATTCAAAACCATGACCTGGGAATGACTCCTAATATGGAAAACTGTTACTTTTAATTTTCTTCTCCTTGGTAGCAGAATGTATGTAAAAGGTAAGCTAGTAATAACAGGGAGATAATCACATATTTAAAAAATCTCTTGTGAATGTAAATGAAAAGTGCCAGCCTGCAGGATCATTAGGTCAGGCAAATGCACTATGTATGAGGGCTGATTATCTTTCCCTGGTATCCTATAGAGGACACTACATTTACCAAACCCCAAAGGGCTTGCTTCCAGAATGCAAACAATGCTACAACAGGAAAGTGAGATATTTCTCAATGCCTATTGACTTAGTGTGAGAGCATGACACTACTGGGAAAAAAAGATATCCAGAGTAACTGAAAACACATAGAAATTTAAAAATTCTGTCAACTCTTCATCAAGACACATTAATTCCAGTCAAAACCTAGAGGAAGCAATTTGACCAGTATACTCTGGGATCAGTTTGCTTCCATCCTGCCATTCTGTTCCACTACTATACTTTAATCTTCCCCTTCTTGTGGAACTTTCAATTTATGAACTTTCATTGTACAGTGCAAACACCTATAATTAGTCCCTAAGAAGTTGCCATTTGCTCTATTTGTTTTTTATTTACTCCACTGGTCAAAAGATAGTCAGTTTTCCAGCTGATTCTTCTCTGCACTGTAATGCTTCTCTGTTTTGCACTGTTGGCAAATTTAATTAATATACACATACTTTTTTTTTTTTACATAAGTCATTAATGAAAACATTTGATGAGAGCACTCAGAAGATCAACCTTGCAGGAACCCCCTGCTAAACTGTGTCAGACTCACAGCCTCCCCATCAGCTCTTCTTCAGTTAGTTTACTGCTATCACTAAAAAGGAGATTATAGCCTAGATTTGTTAGTAATTTGCCATGAGGCCAAGAGAGCTCTGTTCAGGGTGCACAAGAGAGGTGTGAAAACATTACAGGAACCCTTATCCAAAGTCTTCTCTCAAACAATACTGAAAATTATTTTTCTGATAACAACAGCTCCTCTGGTCTCTGGACACAGCCAAAAAAGCTCTGCCAGAAACAGGCATATATAATTCCTGCATTATTTATTATTTGCTCTGCTTCAGTCTTCATCAGCAGGTGGTGCAAGTTTCAGGTAGATGCACACAGAGCTCCCCACCACCCCAGGCTCCAGCCTCCCAGGGCTGAGCGTTCCTGCACTCCCATCCCATCCTCTGCCAGCCCAGCTGGCACTCCGCTGTTCAGGAGAAAATGTAATCCCAAACAGGAAAGCCTGTTTAGCATACAGCCTTCCATGGCAACACCTTCCCCTTTGGCTACAAAATGGTGAGTTACCAAAACCTGAAGAATAATAAGCAATTCTTTTCAGACAGTGAGTGCCCTAACTGGAAGATGATGGTTAGAAGCACCTTGCTATAAGACTGGAAACATAAGCAGTCAATCAATAAAATGACCTGCTCACTGGTGAAGTGTTTCATCTGGCTGCACCACAAATTATTGCAGACTTATGATCAGTTTATACCTGTGGGGATAACAATGTTGGAATGCTATTTGGATAAGGTCTCATCAAACACAGGCACAGGTGTGCACAGACACACACTGCCCTCGGTCAAGGGACTGTACCTTAACAACTGCTCCAGCAGACCAGACTTGAAGGAGAAAGTTTAACAGAAAAAGCAATATCTACCATATCAAGGGTACCCACACTCCTCTGATTTTTCAAGATTTTAGTATCTTTCTCCCTAATGCATCATTTTTCCTTAAAAAGGGCATTTAAAGAGCCCTTCAAATGTGCATCATGGCAAATACTAGCCAAGGCTTTAAACACAGCAAGGCAATGAAGAACAGTAATTTTCCTCCTTGTGCAGAAGCATTAAAATAGCTGTAAGCTACAAAAACAGTCATCTTGCACACGCTACTAGTCAATGCACACAACATAATGACTATTTTTGCAAGCTAACAGCTCTGCTTTGCTGTGCAGTATAAAAATGCATTTGGCCCAAACCCTCCATTGGCCAAACCACAATGGTGCCTCCTCTTCTGGGACCCCCACAGAGCAGGACAGGACAGCTGTGGGTGCTTTGAAGAAAGCCCAGTCTGGGCGCTGCAGGGCCCAGCAGAAGGGCTCAGCACAGCTTGGGACACACAGCCACATGGCAGTCCTAACCCACAGGACAAGCCTGGCCAAAGCTCCTCTGTTAATGCTACAACAGAGAAAAAACAGTACCTAGCATTTGATAAGTCTCCATTCATGTTGTTCAATGCTATCATAGGAACATGGTGTGAGGCTGAAGCAAAAAGCAGCAGTTTATGCTGTAAGCACTCTCGCTGTTATTTTGTGCCCATAATGCACATGCTGTGCTTACACCACCACGCTAAAGAATTTCAGACTTTAAGGACTGCCTATGAAATATAGTTCCTTCTATAGTCATATTTAAACATGCCATCAAATTTTCGGGTATTCATCTACCACATCTCTACCTGTACAAGTTTTCTGACTGAATTATTTTCATGGCTTAATCTTTTTCAGATAGCAATTTCCTAAGAACTTGTAGAAGTGTCCATTGTTTTGGGGGAATACAAGCAGAAACATTTATTTCTACACACTCTGAAGAAGAAAACTGAAACATTCTATTGAGAAAATATCACTGAATAGATACCAGTTGTTTCTTCTGAGGGTGAAAAATCCAGCAATGTGAATTACTCAGCACTATAGCTGTTTTTTGCCTTTCATCTCACTGACAGCATCAGTGACAGAATGACAACCAAAAAAGAGGGAGAAAGAGAGATAAAAGGACACACAGATATATTGCAACAACATTAGGTATACACAGGTTGAGTATTGATGTGCTATGAGCATAGGATGGTCTGGAATGACACAATCAGGAAAAGGCAATGCCAAGAAGGGTTTTTCTCTTTCTTATTAATTGATTATTCTCTTTGCTACCAGAAAGAATTTAGGCCAACACTCCTGCTTTCCTAGTAGAGACGTGATGTACAGTAAAGGAGGGTGTGGGGGGAAACACTGAAATAATTTGAACATCTAGCTCCTTCTGTTTTTCTTAGGCATTGCACACTGCTGCTGGTTTAATGAGAATGTGTTAGGTGCTGCCTAACTGTGCCAAATTAACAAGAACCCTCTCCTCTGCAGCAGCTAAATGCTGGCACCCTGCAAAAACATTTTTAATATCTTTCACCTTCACTATGGTCTAATGTATTAATAATTATGCAGAAATAAAATGTAATGTAACATCTTCTTATGATAAAAAGATATGTTAAACTGAGGACTCTTCTCGCAGTAAAAATCCCTTTGCTACTAAAAAGTGGTATTTTTTATGGTACAAACATTTCTCCCTTCCCCTGCCCCCCTCTCCTCTTTGAAGCATCCTCAGTAATGGCAGAAGATCCATATGTATTTTACAGCACAGGAAGTTTTACTGGGAGGGAAGGAGAGGGGGAGGAGTGTCAAAAGTAGTTATCAACTCCACATTGTGTATGAGCCAAGGCAGGATCCGCTTTCCAGACACATTCCCAAACTGCTGCATGTCCGTACAGCTGCCTTCACACCGTGCCTCAAAGCTCCTCCTCCTCCCATCCTGCTGATGGCACAACAGCAGCGCTGATGATTTGTGTGTCTGGGCACTCTTCTTGCCCAGAGAAATGCAAGGGGGAATGTGTATGGATTTCAAGACACACCTCTCTAGTAAGAAGGCCGTGAGGAGCAGAGGAGGCCATTTCGCTGTCTGAGCAGCTTTGCTCAAAGCCTGCAGCTGGCAGTGGATGGCAGATGGACATTTCCTTTCTGTCACTGTTTCTCCCACCAAAGCAGCAAGAGAGATGTTGCCAGGCCACCTCTGTCCCTGCCTACAGCCCAAGATACACACACAGAGATGGGTGAAGAGCAGCATGTTGAAACAACTGATAGAAACCTATCTCCTTTCTGAAATACCTCTTTAGCTTCTGCTTTGAAATATGCTGCATAATAGAGTGCATATATTGTGATTTATCCATAAGTTGCACCCTTTTACTAGCAGTTTTTAAATAAGCATTTAAGCAATCTGCACAATCCCTAAAACCCAGTATAATAATTATGCTACCAGTTATGGTAAATGATTTCCACAGTAATCAAAGGTAATAAATCACCATCATGGAAATTTCTTACAGTTGCAATAAGATTTTCAAAACATTTGATGTAAAACCAAAGGATACTCTCAGTCTTTTCAGAAATTGTTCAACAGACAATGCTCTGAAATGAACTTACAGGTGCTCTTAAAAATACTGACTGGTCAGAGGGAACCAGATTAATTTTTAAACAGCTATTGAGCACTGAAATCAGCCTCACCTAGTGTCTGGTATTAAAGTGTACTCAGTAGCCTGCACTTTTCCAAAAATCTTTTGCTCTCTGAACTTTTATGAAAATGTTCCCATGACTGTGGCCACCAGGCTCTCTTCTGACATTTTTCACAGCAGCTGCTTCCCTCCCTGCCAATCCCACACACTCAGATGCAACAAAACAAGCAAAGACCTTACATCCCCTTTCCTAGCATGCTTCCATAGGACTGCTGCCTGCAGAACCCCTGGAGCAGTGGAATAGAAGGGGAAGAGGAGCCCACCTGTACAGCCCAGCCAGCCCTGACCCCTGCCCATGGCACAGGGCAGCATGGGGAGGGGAACTCACCACTCGAGCAGCAAGCCCTCTCCTTTGCAGTGCAGTCTTTGCAGCCCCTTTCACTCCCAATTCAGCTCACCTCAAGTATCAAGCTCAATGCAGCATTGATAGTTCTCTACTTCAGGCAGATTTGAGAATTCTGAGCAAGGCAGTGATAGCCATCCCTGAAGGTATACCCTGACCCTGGCTCAGCATCTAAATCAGGGGGAAATAATCTCTGGAACCCTTGAGGCTCACTGCTGTTTTGCCCAGAACATTTTCTGACCCTTCCTCTGAAAGGCCTGATCCTTCCATCACTTTCCCTTCAATTAAACGGTACTTAGATATGAAGAGCTGCTGATTTCAAACATTTCCTTGCTTGATTAAGGCTTGCTCATCAGGAACAATTCAGTGACAGAGATGGATTAACTTAACTAACTTGCATTTATATATCTTAATGCAGACAAATGGGTTGTTTTTTCTCTTATTAATATCAGCTATTATCTTTATTTCTGCTTTGACTCATATTCTGAACCTCAGTCAAGCAAGACTTCTTGACTGCAGAGCTGACTGAGAAATTAGTCTTTACAATTTAATGAAACTCATATGTGTTTGCCTCAGTCTGATAACGTATGCAGACTATTATCTAGACAATAGTGGGAGAGCAGACTTCCTATTTGCAAATGACAGAAGGGAATAAACCAAAGAAAGCTTGCATCTTCAGCTATCCAGTGGATAAAGGACTGCTTTGCCCATTTCCATATCCACTTTCACGTTGCAGAGATGAACACATTTGTTTCAAAGTATTTAGATTATCTCAGATTTAGTAAAACAATTTGGGGGATTTCTTTTAATAAAATGTAAACTTTGAACAAAATTTTACCTAATATTTACCTGATAGGCAAATTTAGAGTTTCCATTTTGTACCATATATAATACATTTCTGAACACTCTATGTAATCCACAGTAATTGATACAAAAATTATAGCTGACATCTACAAAATAAGTCCTAAAAAATCGAGAGTCCTCAAGAAAAATCTCCCATGTTGCATGCAAAGAACAAAACACTTCTGCAAAGGCTGTGGGACGTTTCACACAAGACAACAGCAACAAATAGCATCTTGTAGTCACTATGCCAACAAACACACAGAGAAAAAAAAACACACAACTGGTGACTAGATATTTGGAAATATTATACATATATAATGTATAATAAATATTGCTAATGTATTATAAATATTGCTATTCTCAAATTTACAAAGAAGCTCATAACATACCAAACTTGAGGTTTGGTACGATGAGAAAATGCTACCTACCAAAACAAAAATATATTCTTCAATAAGTATCAAAAGTGAAGTATTCTTACTAGCAAAAAGAACTACTATGAATATATTTTTCATGGATACCATTTTGATATAAACATTAATGTAATAAATTTGACAATGGAGTGTATTTGCCTTGTTCAAAGCTGAAAGTTAGAAAACAAGATGCTTGCCTCAGAATAGTAAAACAAATCACTTGAAAAATCAGTTATCTCTTCTTTCACAAAAAGAGTTGATATATGAGTTTTCATGAACACCAAAAGCCAAGCAAATTAAAAAAGATAAACATAAAAAGGAAATTCTTACTTTAACTTCCACTGTCTTCCCATCTTGCTCAATATGCCTCTCAAGATATTCAGAAGACAGCAGGTCACTGCAAGAAGACAAAAAAAAGAACGGTAAGCCTTTGTGCATGTGTTCTTGTACTCCCTCTCCGCAAGCACTGATTAAACATTTACATTTGAAAAGGGCAAAACCTGCAGGGTACTTTCCCTAAAATGTTCATAAAAATCATTGAAACAGCCACGTCCAATGGAGCTGCACAGTGCATGGGACATACTGATTTTAACAGCAGAAGGTGGGACAAGGAGAACTGAGGGGTGTTTCTTCATGGAAGCTCCAAAACCAACCACTGACACTGACAGTAGTTCAAGAGACTCCTCTATTTGCTGCTAAAAGCAAACAGCACAGAAGTTAGGTGAACTTCAAAAAAAGCAAAAAAGCAGAAGGATGGGACCCCGGTTGGAACCTGAGGGAAAGCAGCAGCTGTGTTGGCAGGTTTCAAAGGACACAATGGCACAACAATGACATCACCCTTAAGACCAACGTGGTGGCCTCGGGTCCACACTGCACGGGGCAGGGAAGGCCGTGGGCCCAGGAGCTGCAGCCCAGGCAGGCTCACAGTGCAGGTGTACACACTCCCTGGGAGCCCTGCAGCTTCAGCAATGCCAGAGGAAAAGGCTCTGGGCAAGAGCAATCCCAGCCTCCAAGTACACAAGGACTTGGAACAAACACCACGGAGAAAAAACAATCAGACCTGAGGCAAACATATATAAATTAAATGCAGGCTGTATTTACGAAGCCATTCAAATGCTAAACCAGTCAAATTATCTTCCTCACAGTTATTTTCTAGTCAGGCAAACCACAGAATCACAGAATTGGTAAGATTGGAAGAGACCACATTATCTACATCATAAATTTCACTAAGCAGGTTCAAAGACGACAAAATTTTACTGAGATTAAATCAGCATAAAGTCTTGCTATTGTTCCACCTCAGTGACAATTAAGCTGTAAGAGATGATTAATTGGTAAAGAAAACCTGGCAAGAGGCAGGTTGGCCACTGGGGCAGGAGGCAGTGAGCACAAACCTGCTCAGCAGAAGAGGCAAAAATGTATTATTTCTCCTTCAAATAGCACAACACCTGAACTTAGACATGAACTGACCTGATGAGGGAGGGCAGTGGCTGCTCAGCTTTCCAGACATTCATCCTGGCCAAACAGGCAGCAGGACCATGGACATTTTTGCTCACAGAGACATTGGTGACTATCCTGAGTGAGCCCCAAGCAGGACAAAGTTGGAAGTATGGATCCTCCAATATCATCCCTAAAAACTGCCAGCTTGCTATTTGCATTAATTACCTAGGCACAAAATGCTGGAGCATTCCAATGAAATATGCTGATAACATTAAATTGGAAAGCATGGAAAATAAAAAAGATTGAAAAAACTCCCATAGGAAAGACCTGGATGATCTTCAGGACTGGTTATTAGAAATAGCATCAAATTCCAAATTGTACAAACAGCAAATTTATGCACTTAAGGGCTGGAGGGAATTTCTATTAAATTTTTGGAAGGCCTGGTTTATAAGGAAGAGAGACATGACCACACTTGTTTCTGGCAAAATGATTTGGCAGATCAATAGAATTTCTTCCTGGAAAACACAGCTGTCATCCCAGAATACATCAAAGATGTATTTCCAGTCAAACTGAGGTATGATTAATATCACTGCCCAAAGGAGACCTCTTTTCAACAAGTACGGCAGACAGGTACTGGACAGCTTTGCTTACAAAGTTCCAGTACCTGGAAACACAGTGGGGCTCCTGAAGTCTAGCAAAAAATGGAGTTGTGAGGGAATGTGAACGCATCTCAATTTACACACCAAGATACAGGAGCAAATAATTGGGCTATAGAAGATACTGGCAACATCTCAAAGGCATAAGGACTGTCAACGAGCCAATGGAAATTGGATGTTCAAAAAAAACCCTTGTATCTAAGAGTAAGGGACAGAGGCAACAAAATGAGGGATGCTAACAAATTTCTGAATGGGAGCATCTGTGGGACAACTGTCCATGGAGGTGGGATTTCCTCTGACTCAGTGAGTTCACAGCTGGTCACTGCTGAAAGCAGAAGTCTCAGTGCCCCCCCAGGAGCAAGCACTGAACCAACCTTGTGTCAGCACAAACACTCATCAAAACACTCTTGGTGCCAGAGCTAACACTCATCAAAATACTCTTGGTGTCAGCACTGGCACTCATCAAGGTACACTCAGGAGGGTTCCACAAAACCATGGTTTTGCTGCATTAGGTAACTGAAATCCCTTGACTAGAGGTACAATCAGCTCCAGAGCTGATGCAAAGGAAGGAATGAGCAGCTCTCCATAAGGGTGAAAGAGTGAGTGACTCCCTTGGCTGCTGCAGAACCAGCATGAACCCCTTTAATTCTGGCCAGCCCCAATAGCTGTATGCATGCCTGGCACAGCTGCCTGCAGATGACCCATTACTGAGGAGCACCTAAAAGAGATGCTGTTGGGTTACTGATTACAATACTCTGACTCCCCTTAGAAGTGAATATTAAATATTTAGGATTTTCATGCCCTGAGGGAAGCACAAAAACTTCTATAAGGTCTTGTATGCATTTCCCAGATTTAGTAATTTAGACAGATGTTCTCATAAAATATATTTAGTTTTGCTTGCTGAAGTTAGTGATATAGCTTCCCAGCATTGACTACACTCTTTCAGCAGAAGTTTATCCTTCCATAACTTTAATAAAGATTCCTTTATAGCTTAGGGCTCTACCTTTACTCTTTGTTATTTCAGGGGGACTCAGTGAAACTGATGCCATCCTCCCTATTGAATGGACACAAAGGTTTTCATGCCATGAAAGATGCAAGATTATAAAATGTAAAATAATAAAGTAAATAGTACAAAGACTGAGATCAAAGAGAATGGCTTAACTCTGACCTAAGAGTTGTATTTGGAGGGATGACAAGGAGAAACACAGGTTCTTCTCATGTGGGTCTAACAAAATTATTGCTTTTTAAAAGACACCGCTGTTAATGTTTTAATGTTCTGGAAGATCATATGTTATGTTCTCAAAAATCTGGAAATTATGTGTGGCATGAGAAAACAAAGACATTGATCATTCTCTGCCTTGTACAACATAAGAATTAGAAGGTAACAAACGAGGTCAGTGACCTCAAAACTAATAAAAAAGAACCTTTTCTGGTACAGCTGCTGTTTACAATGTTCAACATAGTGCAGGAAAGCATGAATGCTGGAGGTTTGTACTGGTTCAAGCTGGGAATGGACAAGCTAGTGGATGTAACTGGGAGCTGCCAAACACACAGACACTGTACCTGACTCAAAGTGTTGGAGTCCTGGAAAACAGCTCTGGAGAAGCCTCATACATGCTTGCTCAGCTCTTCCACTTTTCCCTCACTATTGGCCCTGGGCTACTGGGACTGGGCAGTTGGCCAAGTGTCCCTCTGTCATGGCCTGGGCTGCTCTGCCTGCACCTTGGAAGGTCCTGCTTCTCCTCAGGGCTCCACAGTGTCCTGTGGCATCCAGCTCCAGGGCTGCTGATGGTCAGTCAGCTGCTCTTCTCCCACCCACCACCCTGGTGATGGACATACCCAGGCTGTTCAAGTTGTATTTACTTTCAAAGTAAGCCAAAAGAACAATTTCTAAACAGGCCCATCCATTTTTTTCCCTCCTGTTCAGGCCTTACTTTGAGGACAAAAGAGCTGGAAAGTTGGTCCAATGCTGGCATTCCCACCCCTCTCAAGGTCTGTCACAAGTGCCTTGATTCCTGAAATGAGCCTGTCTGGAAGGGAAACACCACAAGGCCACCTGCCTGCACTGCTCCTGAGACTGAGAACAGAGCTTGCAAACAGACCACGGATCTGAAATGTAGAGACATTTTAAAGCCTATCCTCAGTAACATGGCAGGATATGTCTGAGAATATTTTATCAATAGAAAAGCCCATAAATGAAGTCATGATATGCTTTATTATTATGAATCACAGCACCGAAAATATCATCAAAACCACAACACTCTTGCAGATCCAATAATGCAACCAATGCTATTAAAAACTAAGCTACAAACCAACCATTACACACAAACTTAAAAACTCTGGCCAGAAGGTATCACCTCCTAAGTGGAGTCATGTTTTGTCTGCAGTAACAGTACAGGCACAGAACTGCATCATTTGAATAGAAGGCCTTCATTTACAACAAACAAAAATCTAGATTAAAATACTTGTGAAACATTATTAAAATTATTTAAGCAAGATAAGACAATAAGCATTAAAATAATATGCATTTCAACATAAATAAAGGCACACTTTCCTAGGCTATAATTTAGCTTGCCTGCCGATCTATCCTAGAAACCATCTTTGTCAGCTTAAGTGGTAGTTTTAGTATTAATTATAAATAAAACTGGCATGTTAAAAAAAAAACAGATTGTGAAAAACATCTTAGAAACACAAGAGATGAAAAATTACAGAGAAAAACCACCAACACTATAATTGACAATATTGCAGAATGAGATTTTCAGAAATATTTGTTGAGGCATTGGTACAAAATTTTTGAAAAGGCATGGAAAAAAACTGCATATGTTAACACCTAAAAATAAAACATTTCACAGGAAAAAAGCACATGTGATCTGTTGCTTTTATGAGGAAAAACACTGCTACACTAATAATGGCAATTCTGTTGTCAGAGGTTTGTTATTTCAGTGTACACAAATTAAGTAGTGTCATTTTGTTTACAGCAGCAGCATTTTTGAAGCATTATCTAAAGTCCATATGAGCCTATCCCATACAGACTCAATTGCATAAGGGCCAGAACAAAAAAATTAAAAAAAAAAAAAAAAAGAGCAAAATCCTCTTTGCTCTTCCAACCTTCCCAGTCACAACAGCACACAAGAGGCATAAGCTGGGTGAATTTTATTACAGAATAGGCCCCCAATTAAGGAAATTATCCTTATCTATGGTGATGCATATACATGCACTTAAATTCTACCTTGAATCAACAGTTTACCAAAATGAAGCTGAGATTGGGAACCCATGAAAACAGATTAGCTTTGGATATAGATGGGTTCCCCAGCAGAAAGAGGCTGCTCCAGGAAGAAAAAAAGGTTCAAAAAACATGGTGGCAAGACAAAAGAGGACAGAACAGATCAAGTGTTTAAAGATACAGAAAGAAAAAACAGGAGATTACAAAGCACTTCAAGTCAAAAAAAAAAAAAAAAAGGTGATTAAAGATGCTTTTAAAAGGAAGAGGTTTGCATTTGAATATGAAATGGAGAAAAACCTGGGAATTACCCCTGTAAATTTAATAGAAACTTTCAAATAGAGAAGGAAAATGCCTATCACCAGCTTCTGAACAAAAATTCGCTCTCCAGATTAAAGAGACTGAAAAGCCTAACAGTTACAGAAGAAAGAGAGCAGAAGTTATAGGGTTCTCTTTAGAGGCCATAGGAAAAATTAAAAAGTTAAGAAAGGTAGAAATAAAGGGAGTTCATAAATATAGTACTATAATGTATCTTTGTAGCATCAGTGTTGCAAAAAAAAGAAATGACTGGCTTCATGATTACCAGATATCATTGCTGTATCTCCTTGAACACAGCAGAAATTCTTTATCATTTATTCACCCTCACTTGTCTCCATAACTCTCCATTATGTACACCTGAAATTTCAGATTAAATATGATGCCAGACAAGAACATCAAGTGAGAGATCTGAGGGAAGATGCATTACTGAAAAGGAAGACAAGGTTTTAGTTGAAATCAGCAGAAAGGTCTGGATGGGTCGAATGCCAGCAGGAAATTATCAACAGACATATGGAGACCTCCAAGAGAAAAAACCAGGTTCAAAGAAATGATGAAGACAGTGATAAGAGATAGATGCCACATCAACTGCACAATTAATGCTAGCCCTGGGGCAGAGCCAGCTGTGAGAAGGAAGCCTCCTGCAACACCATGCTTGAGAGGGCTGCAGTAAGAGGAATGGGCACTGTCAGAGTATCAGGCACATGAAGATGAGGAAGCTTCCTGCAAAGTGAAATGTATTCCCCAGTGGTGCACACCCCCTAACAATTATTAAGAAAAATATTAGCTATGGAAGGAGTGGCTATCAGAGGACATATTTAGTACAGCCCATCTTGTACACCAAGAAAGATAAGGCAGGTTGATTGCCATAAAACAAAGAGCAAGAAAGTGGAAAACTGGATGAGAGGGAACAGAATGGATGTTTCTATCTGCCAGCCAGTGAGAGTACAAAGGACAATTTGTATTATCTTGCATTACACTCTAGTCCTGGAACATTTTCAGTATCAGCCATGAGCTAACTAAAACATACAGCAAGATAAACTCAAAAAAGCCACTTAGCTGGCAGATTTCTGTGTCTCACTACATGGGACACTTTAATTCTCCTTTATCCTCATGACTACCCAGAAACCTCTCTGCTCATACATGATCCTTCTTTTCACTTCAGGGGGGATTAGCTATCTCCATACTCTATGAACCAATCTGCTTTAATAGCCACAGCTCTGCAACTTTCATCTGCTCCTTCCCATCAAAAGAATTGCTGAATTTCTTTTTATGTGGATGGTTAATTTAATTAATGACTGTATCTGTTGTTAGCCAAATGGACTAATCAATCAGAATTAGATTGCTTCTCATAGATACAGCAGCGATTTTCAGAGTGTCTACTCAGAGGAAGGAAAAAACTACTGAGAAAAACAGCCACTTCTTGTCTACACAAATTGAAGTTTCACCTCTTTTTAAAATATTCTTACCATACTTTTCTGTCCTTGTTGCAGCTAATATGAAAGGGAGAATGGAATAAGAAATTTCTTAGTTTTTCTACTCCTACTAACTATTTAAGGCTTTCTTCAAAAAGAAATTAGGGACTTAAGAATGGGTTAAATTCTCAAAGGATTATACACAAATGCTGAATAGTACCTACTCTAAGTCCTTTCCTGGAGCTTAATTTCACGTTTCACAAAACTACACAACTTGAATCTCTGATGATTTCTTCCAAATACTAACATTTGCTCACGTTTTTTTCCTCTCCAGGGCTTCTCACTTAGATACCTAATGCCATCTGACTTGAAAATACACTTAGTCTTTTATTCCTTAATAGCTACCGTGCCTGCAGGACAGGATAGTAACTGCCCTGCAGCCTGGCACAGACAGCAAACTGCAGAGCAGCTCTGCAGCCCTGAGCAGGGCCTCCACCTCTGGCTTTAGAGAAGTCTCACAGTTCTGGCTTATAAACAGCATGTGTTTCATTTCTGAACTGGCTTCATTTGTTGATGGGAAGAGGTTTAAGCAGGTTGAAAGCATCCTTCCTTAGTTTCACCAGATTTGTATTACACACATGGCCCCTGTTACTACCATAAAAAAGGAGAGAGTACACAACAATAGCTGCAAGGAAAACCTGTGGAGCAGCAGCGGTGCTGGAAGGCTCAGGCTGGTATGAGCACATCCTGCTGGGCATGCCTTGTGCACGAGAACTGCACCTGAAGCACATCCAGGGCCATTCTACAGTGCCACTCTCCATCTGCAGTTACCACACCAGGGGACTGTTTGGCCTGTCCTTTACAATGTCTGCCATTCAGTTTGAGCTCCTCTACCTCAATGACTGCATGGGCAATTTCGTGAGAACGTAATGATGAATAGATACAGCTTGCATTTTCCAGGGGAAAAGACTTAAAAGCTTGTATTTAATATCTGCAGCTAGGAAGAGAGATACTTACAAACTAACCATTTACTCATATCACCACAAGTCTTAAGGAAATCTGAATAAAGCTCCCTACCACAACAAACTTAGAGCAAAATATAACTAAAGTAGCTCTGAAATCATAATTTCAGGTTCTGTTTTTTATGGAAGCTTAAATATTAACAATATTTTAATTCTATTTCCTGCATTAATATTAGAATGTAGAAATTGGCAAATAGCATCCGATATGATATATAACAAATAGGGTTTTTTTTTAAGTAAGGCATAATAAAATACTATGTGGCACAAGCACTGCAAAGGGCACAAATTCAACATGGCAGTTAATTCATGCTGCTGGTGATGGAGGGATGGTGATTACAGTCTTCTCTTTCAGACAACAGAGAGATTTAATCTAGTGTACTAACAAGGAATCTGCACACACACACACACACACACACACACAGAGAGCCTTCCCAGTATCCATGGGAAGACACTGCTACTCAAGATACCCTAGCACTAAATGAGAGACTTTAACAGGCAGAAAGGGCAGACAGCTGGTGCTTGCAAGATTCTTGTCAGGCAGAAAGGTGAAATGGGATTTTTCTAGCTCTAAACTTCTGTTTTCACAGGCAGAGCTGAAAGCAGTCTGGGCAAGGTTCACTTTGCTACTTATCCAGGAGCTTTCCTGACAGTAATGATGGCAATGCAAGTGTCAATAAAACCTCACTCTTTTTTTGTTGATGAATAATTTACACCAGTATTTAGTCAAGCAATTACTTCTTTTTTTCTTACAGAAATTTTAAAAATTCTATTAAAATAGAGCAGGTATTTTTAGACCATGTTCATACCCTTACTACAAAGCAATTTCCTCAATGCCTTTTTGCTCATGCACTTGTTACTTAAAAGTCAGGATAAAAACAATTAATTTTAGTATTTGAGAGGAAGGTAAATGATTAAGAAAGGGAAGAGGAATGCACACGAGAAGTACAGGCTATACATTTCCCTGCACAAAGGTACTAGTGAGGTCTAATCCTGGTTTTTAATATGCCTCTTCTTATAGTCAAGCTGCTTTATACTACATGGAAAATCATTTCCCAAGTAAACTCACCTGTGATTTCAACCACATTTCAATCCAACTCTCTGTGTATTGTCCATAAATGCTATCTTGAAACAGAAAATCTGAGAAATTGAATGTATAAGTATTATACATGGCCCCAGCATGACTTCATGCTATTAAAAACAAGCGCACACATTTTGTACAGGACATCTGTTATCATTTAGTGAAAGGACTTTACTAAATATTTTTATTTGGCAGCTTACTTCAAGATTTGCCCTCACGTTCTAGTTACTGTATACATGGTCTTGCCCTGGAGCAAATTTACAAATTATTCCTGCACTCATGAACATTTCCATTATGCTCTCTCAAAGTATTTGCACAACACAAATACTGAGTCCTCCACATAGTGCTCCTCAGGAGAGTCAGCACTCCCCAGACTACTAAAAAGCTGTAAAGTATCTGTTTGTTTTGGGTGCCCAGTCTGAAACTTGACAGCACATACATTGCAGAAATACAGTGTCTTTTTCATCTGAACACATTTCAGATGTGTCCTGCTCGGTGTTGCACTCTGGACAACTCTGGAGCTCTTGAAGCTCTTCAGAGCTGATCCCAAGTGTCCTCCTCATGGTACCTGAAGAACAAGGAACTGTCACTACAGAAAAGGGTGAAGGCTTCAGTGTGGGGGATGTTTGTCCAGAGCCATGCAGAAAACCCCTGTCAAAGTGACCAGGCATCAGCACTTGCTTTGCCTGTACACAATTTCCAACCCAGCAACAGGAAACTGGGGCTGTCCAGCAAACCCTCATTGCCAGCACAGCCCTGCTTCACCCCAGGCTGCCTTACATTGACAACAAACAGTGCATAATTACAGAAATAAAAGTTTAAAAATTAAGATGCAGAAAATAAGAACACAAAGGGCCAAATTATGCTCTGCTTTAGCTTCTGCCTTTCATCACCTTCTTCCAAACTCCCCCTCACCATACCTACCTCCCTCTCCCTGGTCACATTCCTACACCTCCTTTACTCCCCAGCCCATCCATGCTCTGCTTCCTACGTCTGCATGATGCCAAGAAAGACCAGAAAAGGAGTCAGTATCTCTTCAACAGAGATACAGTTTGGCACTAACATTGATCATATCCATGTTAAAATGTGCACCCTTAATGACAGCAAAGCTTTCCCCCACTGTGCCATCATTTCTTTTATAAGCGCTTAGGATGATCACCCCTCCTAACACTCACAGTTACCTGCTGCTTGAACTTTGCATTTTGTCCTGGGATATTTGAAAGGTTGAATGCCCCAATAATCTTTTATGCAGTAGTCACCAAGAATCATTTCTTTTAAACAGTGTGGTTTTTATATATGGAGTATTCACATAAATAGATCGAAAAATTATAGAGAAGTTTCAGATTTTTGTTAATCTAGTGATTGCATCAACTGTTGGAGTACCTGAGATGTTTCAGTGAAAAAAAGACCAGAAATAAAGGTTGCCCCTACTTTTTATGTTTGCTCACAAAGGATGTTAACTATAGAAAAAGGTATATCTAAAAATAGTTTCAATTTAAAACATTACAAACCTTAAATCTAGGAACTAGATTAGTTTCCAGAAACTATTCTGAAGAAAAAAAATATGATAGAATTTCAAAAAGACATAAATGGGCTTGAAACTCTTAAGATATTGAAAAAGTCTCTTTTTGGTAGAGGGGCTAAGAAAAAATGAGTCATGACATGAAGAACATCTTCAGTGACAGGCAATTTAAAGAGCAAGATGCTGAAAACTAACTCCTGTAGCACTATAGTGTCTCTATTTTGCATAAAGAAGGTCAATTTAATAGTGTGGGTCATTGTGTGGATCAGAATTCAAAGGTCTCATGCTTCAGTTGTGGGTGAACCAGGATTTTAGCCTCAAAACTAAGCAAAAAAATCCAATTGCACAGTTGAGGGAGACAAGGAAAGAAGTTTCTTGAAGAAGCAGGCTGCATTACTGGGAAAATATCTCAAAATATCCACACATGACAAATGACACAAAAGCTTGTGAAATAAAATTCATGGCACATCTTAAAAATGAATGAAGAGTAGGAAGACAAGAGTCCCTTAACCACTGAATCCTCAGGAGCCAGACTCTGAGGACAACACTAATCACTTAACTCCAGTCCAAGAAATTATCACAGCTCCCTCAAACTTACAATCATCAATCTTCATTTAGGATGCACAACTACAAGAGTACTGCTAGCTTC